>JAZHYW010003342.1:0-261206 GCA_037355805.1 Ixodes ricinus
CACATCTTGTTTTCGTTTGGTGTCGTTAGTGTCCTTGGAACTGCTTTTGGTCACATCCATTGAGTCCGGTAGGTCGTCGTTGCCTTCTGATGTCGTCGGCTTCTCAGCAAGGTCTGCAGGCTGCTGAGTTGACTTCCGTGGTCGCGGGGTGTCTTTGTCCTTGCTTTCCTGTGAGTATTTTCCTTCATTCTCTGTCTCCGAGCTGGTTTGTGGTGTTTCCGAGACTTCCTTAACAGCTGGACTCTCGTTCTCATCGGAAATAGGAGGTCCGGACTCTGCAGACCCGGCTTGAGTTGGGAGAACCTCTCCAGTGGCGTCCACCACCTCGGAGATATCCATGAACTCTTGGTTGGCATCTGGTTCTGTGCTAGAGCCCGTAGCACGGCTGCATAGCTGGAGTAGCACTCGTCACTTTCGTGTCCAAATCTGTTGCAACGCGCACACTTTGGGGTGCGACACTGCCTGCGGATGTGACCAACTTTCTTGCATCTCAGACACAAGGGTGGTCGCCCTGACATGACCAGAAGGGACTGTATACCTGCAACTCTGAGCAGATGGGGAATATCGTCCGATGTCGCCATGTCATGAAGAGTCAGACAGACCTCTCTGTTCAGCGTTTCCATGTTTTCCATCCCGGGCACGCGCGACTTTTCCCTCAAGATGATACTGCACGGTTCCAAATGGCGACAATGCTCGGCAATCTTTTTATCTTCTGGGTACGACGGAAGCCAGAGCAGCTTGAGCTTGACGTCTTTTGAGTTCGGGTCGATGACCATGCACTTTTTGCCCTTCACCGTCAGTTCTTTTGCTGCTTTCAGCTTCTCTGCGGCATCAGAACTCACTAGCGTAGCCATCCAAACGTGGCTCATTTGGAACTGTCCAAGGGACAACACTTCACGGAGATCGATGGCGTCTTTGAGTCCGTCGCGAAGCAATTGCACGGTAAGGGCCTGCTCGACATGTCGGCATGAAGAAAAACAGAATTGATGCACAAGCTCCCGGAGGAAACCGTGGAAGTAAGATTCGATACTCATCTTGGCTTGTCGCCTGAGCTTGGCTTTTTCCTGGGGCCGCGAGTGCGGCTGCAGCGCGTTGTCCGGTTGCATCTTTTGAAAGTCGTTGTTAGCATATGAACCGGAAGGAGAAGGGTTTCCTCGGCCTGAGGCCGATTGTTGATTTACAGCGGAGAGCATGAAAACGCGTCCATTCGAAACGGCGTCTTCTTCTTTCTCTCTATGCTATGCCATCGCTGAAAAACGCGTTGTGACCATTCATTTTAAACGACTTAAGCGGAGTGCGTATAGCCATCTCGTCCGAAATGCACTCCGGGGTGCGTATAGTTTTACTGTTTTGGTAGACCGTTTCCGCAGCCCGCTAAGCACCCGCATAGCGCTCCGTAATCCGCCACACGACATTGCACTATGCAGACAAGGCTGGCGGCGCGCATGCGCAGCTGCGGCGTTTTCTTTACGGATACCGTAGCGAAGGAGAAAAACGATCTACTACAACTCCCTAACGCTGGAACGAGCGTTGCAACCCCGGAAAATATTTTCGCTGCGGCTAGTGTTACGTGACGTCTAGGGTGCCTTCATGTCCGCGAACATGAAGACACTCTAGTTACGTCCGGACGGAGCACTGAAAACGCATAGACCTAACCCTCCCCCCCCCCCTGCCCTCCTCTCACTCTCTCCCGTAAACCTAGGGAAGGCGGAGATTTGGACATAACGCTAGACGCTTCGAAATAAACTTTTCAATCAGGGTGAAAACTCTCCTCGCCACCCTTTCCATCTCCCCCTCTGGCTGCATTTATATGGATATGACAGTAGTGCATCGAATCGAGTTAGCGTATTGAATCTTCCCATGTAAATGCCTTGATTCGCTAGCCAAGAGCATTGAATCGAGTCCGATCCGATCCGTTTGAAAAGGTTGTTTGAGATTTTCAAGCCGAATGAAGACCTCCCTGTAAACAGTAGCGAATTGAATCGGGTGTCTGAAGGACGGGGGAAGGGGAGAAGGAGGGAGGGAGAGAGGCTAAGATGACCTTCAAACTTTGCTCCCTCCCCCTCTCCATTTTGCACCTCCGTCCAGACCGCGTAGTGACCGATCAATTCCACTAATCCCCCCCCCCCCCGACAGGTCACGTGAGGTGCGTTGTAATCATTTGATGCGAGGTGTCGCTACCGGTCGATTCGTATCCATGTAAATGCAGTGGTTGAAGTGAATTTAATGCGCTACGGTCGCATCCATGTAAACATAGCCTCTCTCACTGCTCTGTTGATGGTAGGGGGCTCTTTTGTTTGCTGCATCTTCCCGCTGGATAAGCCGGGAGCTTATCCCGGCTCATCCAGCCCCAAGATGCAGCAACAAAAGTAGTCCCCCTTCTCCACCTCCCCCCCTCGCAGTCAAATTAAGATTGCGAGAGGGAGAAATGGGAAGGGTGGCGAGGAGGATTGTCGCCGTGGTCGGAAAATATTTTGCGGGTCGGCCTGCAAGGCGGTTCAATGAAGAAACTGATGTATCACTTCGAAGTGAAATGTTTGTCTACGAACGATTCGCCGACGCTTCTGCATATGCTGTCCTGAAAAAGTTTCGCTATCTTCCCATGCATTTGGGCCTCCTCGGACCGGCGGGGCATTGCGGCCGCCATGACCGCTGAGATTCCAGGCATTGTATATTTCAATAACTGCGACGAACTGTTAAAATATTGCTTTGAAGGATCATTTGTTTTGAGTTGTTGTTGTTTTGCTTTGTTATACAAGAAACCACAGGTGACAGGCATATGGTACAAGCTAACTAAAATTAGGTCCTTCTCTTCAAGACCTCTGAAAATAAACGTCCAACACCGCCAAACATGCACTTTGAGAAGCACATGCCAATGCTTGGGAGTGAGATAGACTTCCAAGCTCAATGGTGTTCTTTGCGTACGCTATCGTATTGTATTTCAAGGGGCTGCAATTTTGAAATGGACACATTCAGCGGAACGAGTGATGACTGAGCCTGCTAGCTTTGAGTAAATGTTCTGCTAGCGTATTCATCACGTTTGTGTTCAAAAATATTTCAAAAATTGCTGCTCAGAAATATTTGATTTGTTATAATACATTAAACAGCACAAATTTATATATCTGTCATCTTTATTTCGAGTTCATGGATCCTAGGCTACTCCCTGTAGCTGTAAAGGGAGGTTGGCATGTGGGCCACCCAGTGATTGGGCCTGCCTTACGCAACAAAATAGTGTCACCAATTTTGTGTGTGTGTGCATGCTGCATCAGACCAATGCGCACACGAAAATAGTACAGCCTTCCTGCCATTGAAACTTAATATTTCAAGACAATGCATTTGCCTGCAAAGATGGGAATCTGCCAGGACCTCAGGGTGCATATTAGAGGCCTCGCATTAGCAGGCACACCACAATCACCATGTATTGTCCTCCTACCACAGCAGGACAGGGTGCCATCTCCCATGACAGACTGTCCTCGTGATACACGGATGTTTTCATACCAACACATCTGCAGAATCGTAGCGTTGAATCCTCGCTGTCCAAAAAGATAGTCTAGCGCTACCGTCCGGTGCAGGAAGGAGCGGGGACGGGGCGCCGTCCGTGCCATCCGAAGGGTCCGCCGAGAATGTGCAGGCAGCGGTGGAGGCCCACCTGTTGTGGCAGATGGACCGGGACCGCAAGACTGCGCCCCTCAAGGCCATTCAGGGCCTGGTGTGGACGCGGGGCTACCGAGACGGCCACCTGTTGGCCAAGTGAGTGATCCGCGGGCGGCGGGTTCGAATGCCGGCCAAGTTGCCTGCAATCCGACGGAGGCTCGCTGTGGAGAAGGCTTTCGGTAGCGCTATGGCACCTGGAACGCGTTTCCGACTGGTGTGTTTGCCGCATCCAACAGAGTGGTCCCTCCATTCGCACTTGACGACATCATAAAAGTATCAGGCTGTCGACGGTCGCGATCCTGGTAGTGTCGCGGCAGCATGACACCGCTTAGGCTGCGGGTTGCTCCCCAGCTCGACAGTACACGGAAGTTTTGGGAGCCAGGAATTGGGACACCGCGACGACGGCGACAGTCGTATTTGCTTGTGCTTTCTACCGGAACTTCCACGAACACCAGGATAGCGACATCTGACGGCGTAACACTCCGGCTTTTGCAATGTCAAGTGTTGCCACTTTGGGACTACTTTCGATGCACGGGCGGAATAGGGCGCTAGACCTCCGGTCGGAGACGGGTTTCAGGCACTGTGGTTGTGCGTCAAAAGCACCCCAGGGGGTCGAAATTAATCCTCAGTCCTCCGCCGGAGGTGGGCCAGGTATCCTTTGTCGGTTTGGCACGTAAAGACCCCCAAATTCGATTTGGCCAAGTGAGTGACCATGGGCTAGGTGGCACAGGCTACCGTTCAATGCAAAGAGTATAGCCAATACCGGTGGTTCTCACCCATAGATGTTTTGCGGACCCCTGTGGATCGGAGGAGGAACCCGTTCGTGCTGAGGGGAAGGGGAAGGTATACATTAAGTATGATAATGATTTAATAAATATAATTAATGACTGTGTGAAGTAGACTTCCAATGACATACGTACAGGAACACTTGCCCGAAAATTGGAATGTTTCTTCTCAATCTGAAAAAATATAACTTTTATTGCGGGCTGGGGCCCTGCTGGCGCTTGCGGCGGCGAGAAATCTGGCGGCCGCGATGGCCAACGCCGCACTTGACCTTGCGTCGGCCAATCGTAGCGCCAATCTCACGATTCCGCCAAGGTCTGACTAGACCCCTGACTATAAGCAGTCGCAGGCCCCAGAGGGTCTGCGACCCCTATTGAGCCACTGGCCAATACCACCAGCCATCCATCCATCCGAATGTGCCCTGCACCTTCTCGGAAATGACTGTGTCATGTCCCTACAGCCTGTATGCAGACGTGGTTCCGGAGCTCAGGAAGTGGAAGGCTGCTGGCAAGTCTCTGTACATCTACTCATCTGGGAGCATCCACGCTCAGAAGCTGCTCTTCTCGCACACCACGGAGGGCGACATCACTGGGGTGAGCCAATCTATTTCTTATCGTGTAGTTTGTCATTGGGAACGGTGGTCTCTAAATAAATTTATTTTCTCATGCTAGATATTTCACTCCAAACTCTCTTTGCTTTTCTATTAGAGTAGTTTAGATGCTGATGAGCATTTTCCAGGGACTAAGAGTTCTGTAGTCTATTTACGAGCGACTCAACTGCCTCTTACCGTGTCCAGATGTTGAGTGGCTACTTCGACATCACTACTGCCGGTCCCAAGACAGATGCCAAAAGCTACGAGAAGATCATTGAGACCATCGGCCACAAACCTGGGGAAATCCTGTTCCTGACGGACATTGCAGCTGGTAAGTGGCAGCAATATGGCAAGTACTGGGTGCCTGGGAGAGAAGTGAACCGTGTTTCCTTTTACGGCAAACATAAACGAGTATGCGTCACCGAACACTCAATCTCCGCCCCAAATGTAGCACCAGATGCCAAAGTTTCAGAACTCAACTTTGTACAATTCAGAAGTTAACACAATTTTCAGCGGGTAAATGGCGGCCCACAAAGCACCCGGTGAGCAGCGTGCCACGGATGCAGAATTAGGCAGGTAAAAAAGAAAATAAAAAGACAAGAATGATCAGAACCACAGCTGCTAAGCACATGACTGAGGTGAAACCATAAGCACATTGTACAGCCTGAAAAATAATACCTACCACTCTTCGTGCCCAAGCTTCTGATGGTCGATGTTCATGGCATTTCGGCTGCAAACCATCCCTTTCCTAATCCAACGATAGCTGGCCAGGCACATGCAATGCCTGCAGTACCCCTAAACCGCTTTTTCCGTGTGTTGAGTTAATGTTTTGTGCTTCGCAGAGGCCCATGCAGCTGCCAAGGCAGGAATACAGGCACGGCTTGTGGTACGGCCGGGCAATGCAGAACTTAGTCCCGAAGACCGGCAGGCTTTTTCCTCAGTGGAATCCCTCGAAGCGTTGAGCCTTTGAAGTCGGCGACAGCACCTCTCGCAACATTGCCGGGCTCCCTGCTGCCATGTCTGGACGTCGGCGTCTGAACCATAGACTGGAAGGGGGTCAGCGTTGCCACCTGTTCAGTGCTCGCTCCACAGACAAGCACTATCTCATCTATGAAATAATTGCCAAGTGAAAAGTACGGGGTCATATATCTTTGTTCTGGTCATGATGATTGCCCATTGCGACTCAAAATAAAGTTTATATATTTTCATTTTGTTTTCGTAGTGTGCCACCTAGAAAGTCTATGATTAATTGGATAGTTGCGATATCCCCTAAAATTTTATTCCATGGATAATTGATAATTTGTTGAGGAGGATCCAACTGCGATGCTAGACTCCGGCACCAACATTGCCTCGTACAGTTGAGTAAAAAATAATTACACCATCTTCCCGAGGGGAACCATGGGGTGATGCGGAGCATCGTGTTGGTTCTGTGGAAAGAGTCAGTTGCGTGCTGACATCGAGAGATGGTGCCACCGACTGCCCTAGCGTTACCCCCTACGCGAGCCTTCGTCGCGGTTCGCTGCAGAAAAAACTTGGAACGCTCGCCGCTTATTTTTTTTCACACTTGAAGGAGAGGAGACTAGAGAAGGAGAGTTGCGCGGGCGCGCGCGGTGTGAGTAGAAGCGAACGCACGCGCAGTGCACGCAGCTGGTAGAGAGAGAGAGCGGAGAGAGTACGCGCAGCTGTTGGAGAGAGGAAGGAGGAGAGTTGCGCGTGCGTAGTCTGAGTGCGGACTACAAGGCCGCGGGACATAGACCCGAGCAAGAGATGCTCCACATCTAAAAAACACACTGCATGATTAAAACGGCCCGCACTGCACAGGGCATTCACTGCTACACAAAGACTACTAGCGAAACTTGCACCGTCTCACTCCCAGACAGCTCCGGATACAAGCAGCTCTCACGTATGATCGCAATAGAATGATGCAAGGGGGGAGGCGAATCGCCTAAAGCTCGAAATTACTGGACAGGTAATCTACACCTAATGCCACCCCCTCACTCGATAGTGCATAGGTGACTACCGAAATCGTGTTACTGGGTGGCTCGCTAGTTGTGTGGTGTGCTCTTTTAGCAATATTTTCCCTACTTGTGCAACTACAGAAAGAATGGCAATTTCAGCAGTCGCCTATTGTTGAACGAAGGGCATGGCAATATGCATTGATTACGATGACAGCGAAAGAAAACAAGAAAAACACCAGCAAGCGGTGAGCCAACTTCGAAATGATAAACCGAAGACTAGAAACAAATAAAAAAAACTACCACACACACCTGTCAAATTTGAGACAATGCATTTCCTTTTTTCTTTTTTTTTGTTCCTAATTTGAGGTTTATTACTATGAACCATAGATTGCCGGACTAACAAACTTTCTGCTGTGTCCCCACTCTGTGCTAGGCAATGGAACCACACTGGTTTGCCTGTTGCCAAGATTGCGCCACCACAAGATAAGACAGAGTTTGCTTGTTCCACAATTTTGGTGACTACCGTAGATGATAAATGCACACAGAGTCAACTCTCTCAAAGCCTATGTCTGCCAAAGGCTGGCTTTATATATGGAAGCAAAAGTAGCAAATCGGATTGAAGGGAAAGGACAACTAAGTCTATATAAAAGGAAGAAGCAAAGAGCAACCAGGTGCATGTAGTTAGTCAATGTAGGACTTGATGTGATACTGTTGCATTGATTCGAATACAAGGCAACTGTCCGAGTCAAGCCAGTCCCTTGAATGCAGATGGAAGGCTCTTTCGATGGTTGTATTTTACTTTTACCACCTCCAGCAGATATGTGTAAGCTGTAGACTTCTTGTAGCAGTACCCACAAGTACACTAGACCAATGACATAGTCGGAATTAAAACCTTGGAGTGGTTAAATTAGGAAAGGACAAAACATGAATCCAGTGTGCTTCGGAGATTTGTGCTGTCATTTCTGCCAACAAACGTCGCAACATCTCGTTCATCGACTACAGCACTGATGTAATGACCGTATACAAGTTTTGGCTTTGGAACCGTTGTGCCCTCGAAAGCACGGGACTTCCGGGTCGCAAAAAAGGTATGTACTCCCTACTCCAGAGAACGCTTATGTGCAGCGCCTACGAAGCCTTTCCTCCAAATAACATCACCTGGCTGCTTCGAACGTACTGCTCAAGTCTAGAGCAGCAGAGTTTCTTGAGGGCGCCGCGACTTCTAGGCAACCGTCCGCAACAGCTTGGCCTGCCTCTTCTCCTCGATCTGCGCGAGCTGCGCCTGCACGATGGGCCGCCGCTTCTCGTGGAACTCGCGACACTGCTCGGCGTCCAGTTCGCGCACCACTTGCACGCCGCAGCGGTAAGCGTAATTGATCACGATCTTGCACAGATCCCGCATGGGCATGCACTCGTACACGGTGTCCTCGCTCTTGATCTTGGCGATCTCGTAGACGTGCTTGAGCGATATGATGCCGGCTTTCTCCTTGCCGTTCTGCATGGCGCCGCGGTCGATGCCGGCCGCCTGCATGACAAAGAAGCTGATGGGCGGGTTCATCATTTCCAGCTTGTACGTCCGGTCGGGCTTCAGCGAGATCTTGCACGGGATCGGGATGCCGGGCTTCATGTCCTTGGTCCGCTCGTTGAATTCCTTGCAGAAGTTTGCGATGTTGATGCCGCGCTGGCCGAGCTGGGGTCCCAGCGGTGGACCGGGCATGGCCGAAGCCGCTGGGATGTAGAGTTTTAGAGGCGTCGTGTGCATGACTTTCTCGACCACCTTTTTCATAGATTTGAGGCGCTTTACGCTTTTCGACATGGTGATGTTTTGGACTTCGGTCGGTTTACCCAGGAAAAGAAACACGAACAACCTTCGGCACCCTTGGGAAACGTGCTTCTAATGGATGTTATAGTCGTGGCTTGGGATTGGATTGATCCGATTGACCAGACAAACTTCTCGTCGACTCATGAGCCCGAACGTGCCGTAACCAACGTTGCGCGTAACGAAAGCAGACATTTGATGCTTTACTACAAGGTAAAAGTGGTATAAGAGTGGAAAAACGAGACACAAAAAACAAGGAAGGTACAGACACGCAGACACGGCGGACACGGCGCTGCCTCCTTGTTTAGTGTGTCTCGTTCTTGCGGCGTTTTGCCTTGTATGTTAACCAACTCGCCCGAAATTTTTGGCTTGTTGATGCTTCACTAGTTATGAACACAATTTTTATATAATACTTTATTAAATCTTATGCACATTTTTTGACGCCTAGATTGAATAAGCCATAGCTGATCATATGTAAGTAGCTTAGCCTAGCCCAGCCGTAGTCATCAGAAGTAGACGAATTCGAAACTTGAGAGGTCCGAGTCCCCTGTATCCGAGTGTCCTGCGAAAAGCGAGCCGAGTAACTGCAAAATCGTGTTCTGACGCGACCAGCCAAGCAATGCAGTTGTGTGAAACGCCCCTTGGGACAGAACCACCGTTGGACGTCAATAAGAATACCCTGTAGGTGGTTCCCCTTATCGAGAAATTGAGAGAAATGGCGGCTTTGTTTCGGTTTTCTGATGTGACATAGTATGATTATTCTATTTGGCGATCACCAGTAACTAGAGTACATAGATGAAGTTGAGTGATTGTAATCGTGTGTTGTGTGTATGGTTAGACAGCGGGAAGTAAAGCCGATTCAGGTGGTGCGATTTTACTTGCAATTTCGCAAGTGCGGCAGCTATCACCATGCTTTTTTCGCCGCACGAGCGACGGCGGAACGCGGAACTGCGAAATCGCAGGTAAACTCGCACACTGTGAATCAGGCTTTAGTCACCCCCGATGGACGTCTGATGCCTTCGCTGTACGTAGCTGAGAAATTTCGTGAGTGCAGTACCACTAAAGTACCACTGCAGTACCACTGCATCAGACTTGAGTTCTTCGCGGCGCGCTTCAAAAGCTTTTTGAATGGCCAGACTAACCGCACTTTCTCTCCTGTATAGGCTCGGCGAAGAAGTTGAAGAATGTTCGAGAATCAGGTTTGACCCTCCCGTTGGAATCCAGCGCTACATCGCCGTGAGCCAAATACTCTCAGAAGATGACTCTGTGCAAAGGGTACTTTTTTCTTTTATTTGTTTTGCCCCTCCCAGGATACATATGCCACTAGGAGAAGCAGCTTGATTTCACTAAGGTGCTCGCTTAAAATACCTGCATGCACTCATTAGTGACTCCAATTAAGACAGTTTGGCAGTGGCAGGGCGCATAATCGAGTTCTTCAATCTATGTGGCAGAGAAACGAGTAACAGCTACAGTGGGTGTGCGGTGAGATGCATGTTTCAGGTAAAAGAGATCTCAAAAGTGGAAGGGACAGCGCTGTCATCTTTGGCGAGAGGAGTGAAAGAGAGAGACATTGATTTGGAAGAGAATGCAATCTACCTCCTTGATCAGTCAATAAAAAAAATTTTGAAAAAGCATCTGCCAGGAGGTTTTCTTTGCTGCTCTTGGGCCTGTAGGCTACTGGGTTCGCAGGAGTAAAACAAGTGGAGCCTTTTTGCAAAGCACCGTCTTGTATACCTTCGTTTCTTGGATTACTTTGGGTACAGCTGACTACATAGAGTCCTTTCAACCTGTATATTTACGAAACGCCTGACGACCACTCACAAGTCTGGCACTTGACGCGGTCATCGTCCTTCCAGGTGGTAGACTTTGGCTGCTCCACGGGGCAGTTCTTTCGCTACCTCAAGAAGATAGAGCACCTGAGGCACTTTGCAGCCGTGGACATCAGCTACGGCTGCCTGGAGGGAGCCTGCCACGTCGCGCGTCCCCTCGTCTGGGATTGCATCCACAAGCGGGCGCATAGCCTCACGGCCCGCTTCTACAGGGGAGTGTGGCCGAGCAAGACCCCGGCTCAGGGGCTTCGACGGTGTCACCTGCATCGAGCTGTGAGTCTGTGCTTCGAACACATTGAAGTTGCTGCCTTATAGTTCCTTACACGCATTCGCCGTTTCATTTTGTTTTCGCATGTCACGCTACTGCACCTGGAACGTGTCTTCATGTCCAAAAATATGGTCCTTCGATTTCTGCCCTGCGACGTCATAAAAGTGTCACGCCGTTGCCAGCCGTGATCCTGGTGGCGTCGCAGCAGTGGTGGCAGATGTGGCGAACACCTTTTCTGCTGCGGGTCGCTGCCCAACTCGAAAGTACACGGAAACATTGGCAGGCCAGGAGTTGGGACGACACGATGACGGCGATGCTCACATTCTCTCGTGCTTTTTCGAGAACTTTAGCGCCAACCACCAGGATTGCGACATCCGACGGCGTGACACTCTGGCTTTTGTGACGTCATTTGTTCCCACTTCGGAACTGCTTTCGATGCATCGGTGGAATAGGACGCTAGACACAAAAGTTCTTGACGCGCTTTAGGTGCCGTAACCGCACTGCTGCTCTCTTTCGTTCTTCTCCTCTTTGTTCAAAGGAGAAGTGGTAAGTCAGAGGGGAAAAGTAAATAAATGTTCGGAGCGTCCCCGCCGTGCGGAAATATTTCTATCGTTTTCCAATTGAATACTGTCGACCCCCTTTTTTCTTTTTTTCTGCCCAGTGTAGAACACTTGCACCAAGATGACCTGAAGAAGCTGCCCGGTACCATCTTCGGTTTTGTCCGTCCCAAGGTTGCCGTGATCACGACTCCAAACCGGGACTTCAATGTGGTTTTCCCGAACTTCGGGGCATGAGGCACTGGGACCACAAGTTTGAGTGGAGCAGGGCTGAATTCCAGAGCTGGTGAGCACGAATCTTGCATCTTCAGTCATGCATCCCTCACGTTGAACCTTTACACAAATTCATTTGCTAGTTCAAATCACCTGGAAAATGTTCCATTGAATCTTGAAAGGTTTTCCGTAACAAAAAAGACGACTTCTGGCTTGTATTGATCCCCTTCCATGCTTCGACACTTTGCTTCCTCGATATGGAAGCTCGCGAAGTGTCATCCTTCGAACGCCAATTCAGTGTGGAATGTAGGCTCCGTTTCTTTTAAAAGTCCCCACCGGTCATTTAGCCAGCGTAGCAAAGAGATGGCATTGTGTACTTTACAAACTAAAAGCAAACCAGCAGAGTTACTGCTGAGTCTCATGTCCCTCTGACATACTTCAAGTCTCATTGGGGTTTGTTGCACTCGCTTCATTAGAGTGTGGCATAAATAGAAATGTGAGCGGGAAGAGTGTGCCGCTAAACAGAGCTCGGTTACCTCGGAGTTCTTTCTGATGAGCACACCTACCTGGCAAGTGTATAGAATCTCCCATTTTCCTTCGAAGCTTTGTAATGCAAGTCACTGTCCGTCTCAATAGCATCACCAGATATCCCCACAATCGGAGGGGCCAAGGTGCAAACAATCAACAGTAATCCTTTGTTTGCCATAAACAGGTAGCCTCTAGAAAAAGTTGTGTAGTGACTAATCTGAAACACAAAATGGAAGAGAATGAGGAATTACTGCAGTGGTTTCGTGCAGTCTAGCTTTGGACAGGTTGTTAATATCTGTTGCAAGCATTGCACATAAAGATCTTACAGTATTTACTCATGAGTGGTGCAGAGAGGTAGATATATGCAGGTCGAATCAGGCATGCATTAAGACCACACTTTTGGGGTTAAGCTTGTTAGCCCTCGATCAAGACCAGGGGTGGCCAAACCACGGCTCGTAAGCAGCATACAATTTCTTTGCGGATTGAAGTGTGGCTCACGGCTCCTCAATAAGCATACCCACCCCACCCGTTCACCCCTCACTAGATCAGAAGGTAAGTTAAAATAAAAAAATAGCTTGCGTTTTGATAGTTTCATGCCACCATGCGCACGTCGGACCAATGGGATAAATTACATCAGGGTCAGTGGCATGATGAGCAACTGCTCTATGAGTGGAAATCATTGTGGCCACCACTAAAATGAATGAAATTATTAGTGCTGGGCAATTGATTGATTAACCTACCGATTAATCGATTAATGCTTTAATCGCGATTAATTTTTTTAACCGGTTAATGTCAAATTTTGACGAACCAAAAGAAAGTAGAATTACACGCTTTCACCATGCAGACGGACGAGTACACCTATATGTAGGGTTCCGCGTTTTCGGTTTATATTTTTTCCAAATTCGGCGTACCTTTTTCGGTGTTTATTTTAAAATTAACTTTTCGGTTTTTTTCGGCGTATATTTATGCCCACAAAGTTTTATCGGCTTTTTTCGGTGAATATAAAAAAAAAACATCGGACACCCGATCAGATGATTCTTGTAGCTCTGATATTTGTGATCACTCAAAGAATAACGGCACAGATACATTGAAAAAGAAATGGACACTATTTGGCAAATGTGTGAAACTGTAAAAGAAACAAGAAAAAAAAACAGAAGTACAGACAAGTCAGGTATGAAGCCTATGCCCCAAAAAAACATGGAACTTCACCTTCTATACATCAGGATTACGTGATCTTATTATAGTACACGCACATGTACTTTCCAGGGTTCTCCTTGTTGATCCCCACTCTTTCTTTCCTGCTAATATGACTTTGAGCTTCGAGAATACCCTCTCAACGCTAACACTTGACACTGCCAGGCTGAGGAGATGAAGCGCTGCCTGAGCCCAAATCGGCCAATTAACCAATTGTGACCGCCAAAAGAGACACGGTGCGACGTTTTGAAGCACAACACAAGATGCAGAGCTTGCATCAAGTCAGTCTTCCTTACAACGAGTTTGAAAACACGCTCGTACATGGCGAAGTCATGGGCATTTCAGACTTCACATTCCGATCGATGATGCGCACATTAAACCAAAACGTCGTGATGGCATCCATGTACCCATTCATTCGGAAACGTTTCGATAGACACTGTCGTTCCACTTTTTCACCACGGCTCTTCGGTACGACTGAAATGTCAAAGTGACCTTTTCTGGTTAAAACTGAATTTAAAAAAATGGATTCGACGACTTTTATCGGGTTTTATCGGTTTAAATCGAAAATGCCGAACCTGAAAATGACCTTTTTCGGTTAAGACCGAATTTCCGAAAATGAATTCGGCGTACTTTTATCGGTTTTTATCAGTTTAAACCGAAAACTCCGAACCCTACCTATATGATGGGCAAACTTTAGGTCAAATTTTAGCCCCGAGTAAAATGTGGGGGCAAGATTTGCAACTCCTGACAAGTGCAGAAGGTGGCACGTGTCCTGGCCACTCTAACGCTGTTCGAGTGTCCCTTTAGTGCAACTGAGACTATTGTGAAAAATCAAACAAGGTTGCTCTTGTTGGAGAATATCAGCGAACCTGTTTGCCTCATGCAGCTGAAGAAATGATCTGCAAGTGCAAGTGCCCTTGAACATGTTTTGAACCACACATCGAGGTTGATTCATTATTACAATTGTATATGGCACTCTAACCACATATTCAGCAAAAGCAAAAAAAAAAAACATATACAAGTTTTGATTTGAAAAATATTATGCTTGAAAATGACCGAGACCGATTATTCAAATTAATTTATTAAAGGGTGACGATTAATCGGGTTAAAACTTTTAATCAACAACCAGCCCTAGAAATTATTTTTTTTAAATAAAGCCACGCCTTCTTTTTATTGGGGCTCTTCATTTAAAATGGCTCTTTTTCGTGGCTCTTTTTTTTATGTCCGTCTGGCCACCCGTGAACTAGACAGTAACTTGATTTGCGGCTTTTTTTTTGTGTCCTTTCATTTTTGTGCATCTTGTGCGACTGGTACCCAGGTGTAGCGGCATTCTGGATGCACACCCCGGGTACTCTGTGGAGTACACAGGCGTCGGCGACGCCCCGTCAGGGGAATTCCCTGGAATCGGCCACTGCAGCCAGATCGCCATCTTCAGGAAAATCAGCAACGACAAAGACTTGGAAACCAGTTCTGCCGAGTTGCCCGTTTATGAACTGGTAAGGCAGGCCGGTTTCTTGTGCAGCCATTCATGTGGTCGTCTGTATGGCAGGGCTACAGTAGACTCTGAATAATTTAAACTCCAGAAAGACACAAATTTTGCTTGAATTATCAGAAATTCATCTAAATATGATGGAAGATAAAATAATGATTTGCCATATGAATGGCTACACATACAAAGCAGGTATTTGATTATTTCCTCTACATAGGCCTACTGATCATAAGCAAGTACACCACACATGAAACATTTGTGAAATGTATGACAAGTTTATTTATCCCTCAGAAATTTTGTTTATTGTGGACTGTTTTAGACAGCCCATGGCAACTCAAAACAAAAGTTTGTTCATCAGGCTAAGAAGTTGTCTAATATGAACTATTAAGCAGGGGACACATGATTGATGAAAACGGGCACCGCGCGGCAGTTTTCATAGCAACTTGCACGGACGCTGTGGCGTGGACCTATGACGTGCCGCCATCACAGCGTCCGCACAAGTTTCTGTGGAAATTTCCGCGTGGTGCCGGTTTTCATAGCTCATGTGTGCCCTGCTTAAAGGAGCTGTGGAACAGTTTCAGTGCTTTGCTTAGACAATTTGGGAGTTGGTGTCTCGACCTTTCTGAGGTAAAGAACAAAAAACGCTTTTGCCTGCATGTCCTAGTTTTTATTTTAAAAATTGACAAAGATTGAGGTTTTCGGCACCTCTCTACTCCTTCACCATCTTCCGAGTCACGTGCGCTGTGACGTCAATGGGGGTGGCGCGGGGTTCCGGTGATGCTCTCTCTTTAGAGCAATCGGTGAGCAGTGAGAACTCATCCGCTCGCGACCGCGTGACCACGTGCTAGCGGGCGCAGCACGAACAATATGGTGAAAGGAGGAAAGTCTCATCCAAGTCCAGCCATCCCCGTCCGGCGCTGTCCCCCTCCCCCTCCGGCTTCTGGCGGCTGTTCGCGGTAGCAGAAAGAGCTGACGGTTTTGTGGACCTAGGATAGATGGCGCCACCAAAACTCCGTATAATAAATGTTTTGTCGATGATACCAGGTTTTTGACGCATTTATATTTTTGTTGGAACGACAAGATTTATAGAAAAGTTACCTTTTATCGAGCAGGTATTCGCACAACTTGCTATCTTTCTACAAGACCCCCATTGACGTCACGCCGCGTGTTTCTCATGGCCGCCGCTCGCAGCTGCAGGTCGGGGAATATTCTAATTTTGCCCCGCGATTACGCGGCGGAATCGCAACATTTCGAAGGAAGGGTGTGTTTTCTGTCCTTTGTGACAAGGTGAACAATGTCAAAAGTAGAAGATGCCAATTTTTTCAACATTAAAATCGTTGCACAGCTTTTTTAATCCCTGTTGATTGCGCTTCTCACCGAGCACCGGTGCACTGCAGAGAAGCAACACCTGCGCGAAGCAAGCTCTGCGGGTGTTGCTTCTTTGCAGTGCACCGATGCTGGGGAAGAAGCGCACTTAACGGGGCAGCGAGACAAAAGTATGAATTACACGAAAACGCTGTTCGTATTAAGTGGCTTATGGATACATTAAAAACATAGCGTAACAGCCAACATTTTGAAATCTGTTTGAATTAACCAGAATATGAAATATCCAAGTTCTAATTATTGTGAGTCTAATGTACATCATTGAAAATAGACAGGGTGGTTGTATGGACGGATGCATTCATTTGAACCCTTTTATCAGGTGGCAGCTTGTGCCACCTAACCAGTGTTTGTAACGTTCAACACTTAAGCCTCTAGCTATTTCAATCCTTTATCAAAATGCATGAGACTGCCGTATTTTAGTCATGCACTCTGACCATTTATTGAACACAACTGCTGTACCAGAATGCGGCTTAAATTCTGCCTGCATCGCCAAGCATTCGGCTTCACATTTGGATCCAATCACAAGCTGTACACGGAAGGGACGAGTAAGATAGGGCAACTGTCAAGGCTGCTTGATGGGGATTTGAATACGGTTGATTAATTATTCGACACCTAAAGAGCAAAGAGAGCTACTGGTGTTAGATTTTATAGTTTTTGGGGAGGGTGCATTCAAAGAAAGAAATTACTCAGTGCAGAAGGTATTGCAATGCTCTGTGCCTATACACTATTTTCTGTTGGATGCTGTTCTGCCAATTTAAGCACCACTTGTTTCAAGCCATGTTTGACAACTGCACCGACATCTACAATTGTTAATTACAGTATTGCAAGGTAGCCTTATGTCAAGCCAATTTCAGTTTCCAGAGGAACTCTTTTTCTTTCTTTTTTCATCTGCATAAATATCGTAAAGATTATTGCAAAGATTAATGATGATAACCCAAGTCATCTCAATTGTCAGTCCTCGTAGCTTTGCTCTCTCAATTCCAGATATAGAATAAGCGTGGATAGATTTAATGGTTTCCTTGTTGTGTATTTTATATTAATCTGAATCCTAGCAATACGAAGCTTCAATGTCAAGGACTATTTGAGTGTTCTGAAACAAGTATAACCTCGATAATCTCAGAATTGTAGTGGGTACTACTCAATGATCTAAGCTCCTCAAAACTGCATTTGCTGCCGTTTCAAGGTTTTTACAGATTGCTTTTCAGGCATTGCATCTAGCATATTGTCACGAATGACAAGGTGAAACGTTTAATGGGGCGAACTTGTGCCCCCCCAAAAAAAGAAAGAGAACAGAGGAAAGCAGAGCGTTGCAGGCGTCAAAGTCGGCGCGACAGCAGAGTCGAACGCTGGGGCGAAACTGACTGCGGCTCGCCACGTGTAGCCCCTTATGTACACGCGTGGGCTTCTGGAATAATCGGCATAGAAGGTTCGGCGTGTAGAACATTCTGACCTCGAACAAACTACGCGGTTTTCGAATTTACCAGAACATTACGTTAGACATCAACAAAAGGCTTCCCCACGGCCAGGAATCGAACCCTGGCTTTCTGCGTGAGGCACGCGCGATAACCGTTAGGCCACGAGCACGCTGCCTGCTTGGTCAGCTGCGCTTGCGGCAATATTTTGATAACTTAATGACCGTCATTGATGATGGAGCACACTGTGAGGACTTTTCATATTTTGTATCACTAATATCATTAATGGGAACCTATTCTAGCTATTATAAAGTTAACAGTGTAATTTGTATAGGGTCTAAATACTAAAAATAGGAAGCTCATTTTTTTTTAATGTTTGGAATTTATAGCTTTTAGATGAATAAGTTTTTTTCTGAATTATAGGGAAGCTATGCCCAGGGTGTCTAGCGACCGGGAAAACAGGGAAAACTGGAAGTTGTCAGGGAAATTTTAATTACCGGCAAAAATCAGGAAATTGTCAGGGATATTGCTCAAAAATGAGCTGGAAACGCCATTGAGTGCCCTGAGCAGAGCACTTGAGGACCTGGGGGCAGAAAAATAGACAATCAATTTTGCTTAGAACGGAGCGCGGGCTCTGCTCACCCAATGTAGAGTGTGCTACCCAATGCAGAGTGAACAGCCGACAAATCTAATCCAATCCTTTGATTGGATAGGATTGGATTGAGGGCACGACACTAGGGAGATCCAGTTAGAGCTACTAGATTTAGTAATAAATGCGGAAAGCCGCAGACCCCAACCAATTCAAGCCTTAAGCCGAAAGTATCCGAAAGTGTGCATCTGGCGGCCATGCTGCCATTCGGTTATTGACATATGTGGTTGAGCGTCATGTTTTGTCGTGTTTTCGAAAGTGGTTTCTTGACCGACGATGTCAACGGCAAGAACGTGTGCGTCTAATCCGGACTAGACGAACCCGAATATTTCGGAATATGCAAGTTGGATTAAGCCTGTGCAAAATGATCCTCACATTGCTCAATGCTCAATTTCTTGTGTCGTAATGGTCTTACATATTTAGCTGCCTCTACAGTGGTCAGGGAATTTCACCTGAAATTGTCGGGGAAAAACTTAAATAGGCAGGGAATTTCAAAATAATAATTTGCTAGACACACTGTATGCCTTTTTGTAAGCACTCCCAAGTTGTATTCTGAAGCAGTGACGTATTGTTTGGTAACCCTTGTTCTTTTCAGATATCAGAAACCGTTCATCCAGGAAGAGAGGACTGATCCTGCTGCCTGTTATGTGTTCTCCGCATCGTGACTCTTGCATTATGCGGCCACTTGCATTTCAAATTATGGGCCAAGTCCTCAAGGTTGTCATTTTATTCTGTAGAGTCTCACTTCTGGCACACACAATGTTTGTGTCCCCACATTTCTTTTTGTTTGTTTATTTGTTGCATCACACAGAGTAGTACTGAGCCGTCTTTCTTGAATGACGGATATTCCCTCCTTTTCTTTTCTTGCTTGTATGTATGGCATCATATTTATGAAAATTAGTTTTTTCCAAATATTTCTCAAGTGTGCTCAAGTGAACTTTAAAGGAACCTCAATTTTTCGTGTGTCACATTGATATCTTTTCTAGTGCACGAGAGTAATTGGGGTTGTAAGCTTCAACCAATGTAGAAAGTGTTTTGCTCATATACTATGCTCAGTGATGTGATTGCTGCACCTTTTCCGCCAAACTGCACCGAAGGGCTTACCCTCCCTGCCACATCCTGTTACATCGAGCCCAAATGCGAGGAACTTGCGCCAACATTGCGCCAAAACTTGATTTCACTTCATTAATACTGAAAATATAATGGGTCAGGCCCCGCCACACATCCGGATCGTTATTGTAGGCTTATGCAAATTTTTGGAGCTTTAGATTTTGGCCACAAATAATGTACTATCCTGTTGTATCTCTCTGTCAGTGACAAGCACTGACAGTACTCAGAATCTTTGCCATATCTTTTATGTTCCTAGTCTGCTCTTTCGTGTAAGTCAGCTTTGTTGAGTGCACTTCTCACCGCGCTCTCGTGTACTGCAGTGAAGCGGCAACCACGAAGTAAGCATCGCAATTTTGCTTATCTTGCTTCATCGCAGTGCATCCAAGTGCTAAAGGGAAAGCATTCACCCAGAGCTGGATGTTAAACATGCTAGCGTAAAAAAGGGAACTTTGTGAGTGTTAATGTGACAGCTCTTAGTTGCAGTAAAAGTTTCTGAATTAAACTGTGGCTTTTTTTTAGGATAGTCTGTGGTATTCTGGCAATATTAAAATTTGGGATCTAGCAATGGTACTCAAAAAAAGTTGTATTGACTGCACTATAGGCTTATTTTTTATTTGAACTCCGTTGTTTAGTTGTCAAATTTATATATGTTTTATCCATTCAAGGTACAGTCAACAGAATAAATTAAAACTAAATTAGCTGATGCAGTTGAAGGAAGCTTAAGAATAACCTTGACGTCATTAGCTGGATTCTTATTGTTCACATGCCAATTTCTGTTGCTATGAGGTTTAACATACAAAATGTCATTGATTTTCATAATTTAATGCCGAAAGTTTTTGTTTAATTTGAATCAAGAATTTGTTTTATTACAACCTTTAGCACTTGAATGAAACATCGATTTGTGTGCTCAAGATTATTCTAACATTATTTTAGTAGAATATACTATTTGATTTACATTTTATTTCATACCTGATCACAGCAGCATTTTATTTCACAGCAGTCCACACTGTCCTTCATTGATCAGCATCTTGTTGTCATGCCTAGTGCTTTGATCTGCAACTAAATAGCTAGTTGTGTGTTTAAGGAAATCAAGTCTGCCATTGCACAGAAGTGTGAAGGCAAAGCATGCACGTTTTTCAGTTGGATGGGCCAGCACACAAATCTTAACATACAATATTTACAGTGGTATGAATGTGTGTATAAAGTGCGTGCTTGTGCTCCAAAAGTACTTTTGGAGCTACAAAAGGATTCGGGTCAATCGCATCACTGTATGCTTTGTGAGTAGAACTTAGTTGCTCATTTTCAAATATTTTCTTGCGTTGTGGCTAGTCATGAAATAAGCATGTTTCATTTTGTACTTTTTTTTTTTTTTTGCCATATGCATTTTGAGGTTTTATAGGTTTGGGATTGAAAATAGGTGTATTTAAACTTGATGCAAATAACCAGGGGAAATTATTGGTCGTAACTACAAAAACCAGAACACTAGAGACACATATTTCTTGTGTTTATCTTCGTTAAGACTGTTCCAGGTTGGCACTTGCACTCTGGATTACGTGAATGTTCTCGTGTTAGTGTGTCGGTTATTAATTAAAGTACTCAAACTGTGTTTAGTTTTTAATTGACGGAAGTTTCTATGGCAATTATTGAAATAAAAGGTGAATCATCTTGCTAATTGAATGATAATAATTATACATATAGTCCGTTTTCATATAACAATTGCCGTGTTAAATTAAAATAAACAATTTTTCTTTTGCGAGTTTCATTTTTGAAATTTAGCGTATATATTGCTCCACTAAATTGTGACGTCACATGACACCATGATGTGACCGTGGTGTCAACTTTTGTCACGTGATATAATGTCACGGTAATACTGTGACGTCAGATTACATTGGAGAATTCTAGGGAACCGTTTTTACACATCCTATACGGTACAATAGACCCTCCGGTAGGAACTGCGCATGCGATACCACAGGAGTCTCCCATATGCCGTCACGTGACTGATTTCATGTGGTCGGTCCAACAGAGCCCTTTAATACGTACTCGTGTAGACGCTTCTAAAATTCACGGTGCACCGCACTTGTTGCCTGCGTTCGCCCAGATTGAGACGCAAAAATCCGCAGCGAAACCGAAACTACAGATGAGAGCATTAGTTGATACGCTTCCCTCGGAGTGGCGCTACAGTCCCAGCTACTTTCTGCGGCGCGCCGCTCAAAGCTAAACATCAAAGCACTCCCGCCCGAGAAAGAGGAGGGAAGGGTAACAACGGTGGAGGGGGGCATTCTGGTTGTGGGACCCCTCACTGGAGGGCAGCGCTTCGGCTCTCGCTGCTTCCCACGGAACCAAACGGGCCCGAAAAGAGAATCAAAAAGAAAGGGAGTGCCCGAGAGCGCGAGTGTTGCTCCTCCGTCTCCGGCAAACAGACGGAGTACCGCCTGGGCTTGCCTGCCAAGCAAAGATGTCGGCGCCGAGTTGGCGCTGTAGCGCGCGGTCGCCCGTTTCCTGATACGCTGTTGTGTGTTGTCGTGCGTGTGTGTCCGTGTTGATCGTGTCCCTCCTGGACGTCCGTGCGGCGGTGTGTTCGTCGGGCATGGCCGACGTGTTGTGGCGGGACTGTGCCGACTGGCTGGTGCGCTGCCAGGCCCTGCCGCCGGACCACCGCGTCACTTGGGGCACCGCTCAGCTCATCGACTTGGCCAACACGCTTAGGGACGGGGTGCTGCTCTGCCAGCTCCTCAACAAGCTGCTGCCGGGATGCGTCGACCTCAAGGAGATGAGCCTGCGCCCGCAGATGTCCCAGGTCTGTTAGCTTTCTTTGCTTTTTCGCTGTCTCGCTGTGGGTCGCCGCCGCACCGACCGCGGGTGGTGTCGCAACGGGACGGCCGGCCCAACCCGGCTGGGGTGCCCACTTTTGTGCGGCTTCTTTTGATTGACTTCCCTCCGCGCGGCAGATCCGACGAGGCTGTTCCAAGACGCTCGCCTTTGCCGCTCGTTCCATCTCCTTCCATGCTTCGTGCGTTTGTTTGACTGTCGATGTCACCGAGTACGACATCAAACTAGGGAAAAAACAAAGCGATCAAAGCAACGCTGTCCCGTTCGTACTTTTGCGGACTTCCTTCCCAAACTGTCGCCATACACTATTGGATGTGTAGGCATTCCTTCCGCTGTCCGTTTAATGTCAACCGGCTCGCTTCCCTTTCGTGGCCGACCAATGTAGATAAATACAAAAAGCAAAAGAAAAAAAATCTTCAAGAAATTTTAAAGTCTGGCGGGCGGCGCGGGCGTGCTCGGCATCGTGCTAGCAGAGCGCCGGGGCTATCTACTCTTTCGCCGCCGTTTTCATCGTGTTTCGTGGGGAGAAAGCGAGCTGTCACGGCCGTGGCGGCACAGTCCCTCGCACAAGGTCGTGAGAGCTTGTTGCTGTTGCTCTCGGTGCGCTCTGATGCCGCGGCACATCGGGATCCCCGAGATCGGAATTTCCATCTCTCTGGGATGTTTGTGCGCCCGTCTTCGTGCTCTGGAGAGCCGCTGCCAAGGTCGTCTCGGCATTTGCATTGCCTGCTGCGAGGAACGGAACGCTGAAACGGATCTGTTTCGGGGGCGCGAAACGCTGGCAAAAATCTGCGGGATTGAGACTAGTCGTGAGTAGAATCGGGGCTTTCGACAGGAAAGCTGAACTAGTTCAATAAAACGCGCGAAAAAAAACTTTATTGCTTCTTTTTTTCTTCTTTTACGTGTCCGTCGGGGATCGCACAAAGTTACCAGGACCGGATTTTCCAGGATTTAAATGGATCGGGGCCCGCCTATAAACAAAAAGGGCCCGGGCTTTTTTTGTACTCGATCAGTTGGATCTGACAAAATCCAAACGTTCACACGATGACCTCTCTTGTGTGTTTCGAAAATGTTGGGAGAGCACCATTCCATCCCTATGTGGCACTGTTACTCTGCGAACCTACCTGAGAAAGCTCCGACGCTGATGTTCTGCAGAGAAGACAACTCCCGATAGCTTCATCTCGGTTGGCAGGCAACTTGGTCAGTATACAGGGCACTCTCCAGAGTATACACCGGCTAGAGAGGGACCGTGAAAGGATGTTGTTTCATGTTTGCAGTCTGTATGAGCGTCGTACCGAACGACCTGCGGTAGTGTTGGCTTTATTCGAATCAAAAACATTTCAGAACGGCCTAACGTTTGAGCTGCACCGATGACACACTGAAGGAGCAGCCGCTCCCTCACTGGCGCAACCAATGAGCTCCAAGACCACCGAGTACGTCAGAGTTTTGTAACTAGGCCCGGCGTGGCGCAATCACTGTGCGCGCTAGGTGATAGGAAACGCACAAAAGCGACGAGCGGCGAGATGAGGCACTTCTGGCTTTGCTTGATCGGCAAAGTGGATCGGAATATGAATGTCCGAGCTCATCCGAACCAGCGGGCTGCTGTATTTTTGTCGAGTCAGCGTCGCACTGAAGCGAAAGGGCAAGGCGACAGACGCGCAGAAGACACACTCGTCGAGCGAAGCACCCCGGACGTCAATGGCAAGAAGAACGCCGACGCGGCACGAAACACATCGGCACAATGGCCGCTGTGTTTATCCCAACTTCCGTGACACATGCGAAGTAGCGACGTTTGCAGACGTGACAGTTCCGGAGATGGCGGCGTTGTTCTCGCCCGCAGTTTTGGTGCAATCTGGAACAAGTGGGAACCTCAACTGCAGTGAAGCACGCACGTGCCCATGCCCATGCGTGGCTTGCAGAGAAAATATAGTAAGGGTGCGGGCGAGCTGGTGCATATATAACCGCGTTGAATTTACCCGAGACTGGGATAGAAGAGAAATATCGAAACGTAGAAGAGACAGGAAATAGACGGGACGACGTTCTTGCCCGTCCTTTTTGTTGAATCTTTATGTAACAAGTTATTGAAAACCAACGCGCTCACGTTCAACTTCGTTTATTTAGTCCACTTCTTTATGTGGTCTCAAACTCGAGGTTATCACCACCAACACAAAAGAACGAAGTCAATATATAGAGTCCAAGCGCCACGATCTCCATAACACAATAGGGAGTTTTCGAAGATCGTTTTCGCCGTCCCGCAACCCGCTACAATAATCGGAGCTCTGCAGCCAAGGCCATGGGTGCGCAGGCGCAGTAGCGGCTTCTTCATTGCGGGGAAACGCGGTCTACGAAAACTCCCTATTGTAAAGGCTGGTTCAGGGAGGGAGGGAGGGAGGGATTGGATCGGTGTCCGAGTGGGTTAGCGCACACGAGCTCGGAGCACGTGGAGTGAAAGCTCGCGCTGCAGAACCCAGGGATCCTGGCCTGGGTTCAATCCCCACCCCTGCCTGTTTCGATCTGGATGAGCATCGTACCGGCGTGCGGTCGTGTACTCACCACTGCGTGGTGCACGTTCAAGACCCCAGGCTAGCGGTTTCAGCGCACTGGCTAAATTGCTCATACATGCCTCGCACCTGCGTCACATGATGACGTCGAACACCGGTAACAACCATGCTGGTGGCTGAGTCGGTGGCAGCTCGCAGCGAGAGCCATGCTAAACTACGCCACGCTCGGCAGTGGCAATTGCTACGCATCCCGTCGATCGTTTCGTTAACATGCCCCGCCACGCATAGAGTAGCACGCAGGGAAGAGATACGGCCGCGCATTGCTGAGTTTGCGGGACGCATTTCATGGCGGCGAGTGACGGCACTTTTCTACCGTTGTTTACGTTCGTTCACGCCTTTGCATGTGCTTTGTCCGTTTGTGACATAGATGCCCTTTGCCTCTTGTTTCATCATGCCGTTTCCACGCTTCGAGCGAATTATCGGGGCTCCCTATACCGACTACGGGAGGGAGTTTGATGCTGCGAGTCCGGCCAGACGGCGATAGGTCGGCGACGGTCCCCGTGTGCACGCTTGCCGAGACGCCGCTGCCGGGACAACGGCTTGTGCCGTTTGCGACACGGTAACCTTTGCAGGGAGCGAAAGTATTCGGGCGAGCGGGTGTAGAAAACATCATAATCGAAACCTTGAGACAATGCGAGTCGTCTTGTCCTTCATTTTATGTCTCCTTGTCTCTGGTTTTAGAGAGTGACGGTGACACTGCGTTGTTTTACTAGTACTTCGCAAAATCGTAACAATTTTACTAGAAGCGTCTCCTATAGAGCCACTCGTCAAATTTTCTGGCGCGCAATGAAGCTTTTTCGCCGAAACGACAGTCCTTCGCGTCAAAATTTCGTCGCCGCGGCTTTTCGACACTTTCTGCTTGTAGCGCAATCGCACGAACACCAAAAAATTCCGCACGTAGTGGCTGAACGTCATCATCGTAAGGATTGGCACGTTTTTCCAATTTAACATGTAAAACACTATAGGTACCTTTGTTGAAAATATGGTGCATGCCAGCGCGTGTCCGGGCAGTTAGCGGCATCCTACACTTTGGTAAGTGCGTCCGCGCGGTGTGAAGTCAACCACCAGCATGGCGCGGGGCCCCGTCCTTCCCTATCGTGACGTCACGTGCAAGGCATGTATACAGCTGGGAGACAAGTTACCTGTTGAGGCAGACTGAGTTCTAGGCTGTATAAACACACACCCCTTGTTGTTTTTTTCAGGCAGTTGCAACCGACTTTGACGCAACCGGTTTTAATGCGATAGTATTAAGCTACTACTCATGATTTTCAGCTATGTATTTTCTGGCCTCATAATGCGCAGTAGGTATGCGCGGTAGACCATTTTCGCTCATTGTGCCTGTACCCCATTGCGCCGCGCGTATGCGGAGCGGCAGTACTCCTGACCCCTTCACATTCGCACCCTCTTCGAAGGACCTGACGACACCCCTTTAGGACGTCGTTCATGAGGTCGTCCAAGAGGTCATCCTTGAGGTCATCCGAGGTCGTCCTCGACGTCGTCCTTGAGGTCGTTCTAGATGGCGCCTCTGACGTCGTCCTGAGCTTTGTTCTTGTCGTCGCCCTAAACGACGTCAAGGCCGACGTCTAGGACGACCTCTAGTGTTTTTTTAAAGGACGGCAAGGATTTAGCATCGTCCTAGAGGACGACCTCTAGTGTTATTTAAAGAACAACGAGGATTGAGCGTCGTCCTAGAGGACGACGCTAAATTTTGCGGAGAGTTTCCCCGCTAAATTTAGCAGAAAAATTGACGTCGCGACCTATGCACAAATTCAGTTTCCCCGCTAAATTTGGCGATGTGCAACGATAAATGCTATCGCGTTCATAGATAATCACCCCTGTGGTTTCTGCAAAATTGCCTCAAACATAAATTTGATGTCTTGTATCCAGTTTTAAAGCCTTTTGGGTGTGGGCAGCGCGGCAGCAACGATGGCGGGAGTAAGCGACTTAAAAGCCGGTTGCGTCGGAGTCCGTCGGAGTCGGTCGCAAGTGTGTGAACCAGCTTTAAAAATGGAAACAACCTTACAGATCGACACGCCGTTCACACACTTGCGCTTGACAACGACCGACTGTGACAATACCGGTTTTTCAGCCTCTTATAACGGCTGACGATTGGCTCCGCAGCAGCGAATGAAAACGAGGTGTGTGCTTGTGTTCCCAAATTACGTTTTGCTGCTCCACAATGGACTTTTGGCCGCTCCAGTGGGTGCTACAAAGTGATTCGGGTCAATCGCATCCCTGAACTCGTGCCTCGCGTCCTCAGTAACTCCAAATGTAGACTTCTCGGAAAACGGGAAGTGCACTCTGCAGTTTGTTTTCGTATATATGCTGTTTGCTAAGCGAAGTGGAGGGAATTCGGCGCGTTTGCGCGCGGCGCAGAACGTAGGTGCGAGAGCGACGGCACGGATTTCCCGTACAGTTCTGTCGTTTTTGCTCTTTTCTTTTTCTTTCTTTTTTTACACACACTAAGCACGTGTACCCGAGGAACAGACGCTTGCGGTACGCGCCAAATAGGCCCTTTTCAAAACCCCATCAAGCAACATATTGGGCTGTCGCCATTTCTTCGAGCCGAAGCGTGTGGCTGGATCCTCGCCGAATGCTGGCGAATTTCTTTGCTCTCTTGTACAGTGTATTTTCTGCTGCTGCATCTTGGGAGGCCGGCGACTATACTGAAGCTGTTTATAACAACGTTTTATAGCGCAGCTCTTAGGCGCCGGTTTCCGGCTTGAGGGCGTCGCCGTCGCCGTCGGCGTCAGCGTAACCGCGCGTTGCATGCAACGCGCATGCAAAGGTGGCATGCAACGCGTTGCATGCAAGCGGCGTAACCGCGCGTTGCATTATGGGTAGTTTCCCATAATGACGTCACGAGGGTTACTCTCGTGAGGGTTACGAGGGTTACCCTCACGAGGATCACGAGGGTTACACTCACGAGGGCACGCACGATGGTCACGAGTGTTACCCTTACGAGGATTGCGAGGGTTACTTACCCTCAAAAGGGTTACCCTCACGAGGGTTACTCTCACGAGGGTTACCTCACGAGAGTTTGCCCAAACGTAACCTCCCCCCCCCCTCTGAGGTCACGTGACCTCAGGGAGTCGCCTATCCCTCAGTACGTCCTTCCATCCTGCTCCTCAAGAGCTGCGCTCTAATCCGGCGTTACAGGGAGTTCTTTATACCCTTTTTACTCTCTTCAACGAGTGGCGGGTGCTCCACGAAACAGGACGCTCGAAATAAGGGAGCTGAAAGGGTGTAACAATGGGTGTAACCCTCCGGAGCGCACCTTTTCTGCTCCTACATCATACAAAGGACAGGGCGCTCGCTGCAGACACTAAGGGAGTTTGAGGGAACCGTTTTCGCACATGCGATACGGTACGATGGGCCCTCCGGTACGCTTATGCGAGTCTTCTGCGGCAGCGCATGCGCAGTTCGTACCGGAGGGCCCATCACACCGTATGTCGGATGTGCGAAAGCAGTTCCCTAAAACTCCCTTAGCGTCTGCAGACCGTCTTTGGTACGATGTATTAGCCGCGTGACCGGGGCTTAAGGGTGTAAAAATGTATTGTGCTGTTATAGACGCGCCCACTAAATGACTTGATATGCTCCCTGCCTATTGCTGTATCTGGAAGCAATAAAGGTGTATGCCGACGGCACGGCGTCGTAATCCGAAAGACCTTTTTACAAGGATTTGGGGCAGCCCACGTTTGCAGAACTAGACTAACTTGATTTCTTCGGCCTGAACCCACAGGGCTGCCACCCCCGGGTACCGTTTCTTTCAAGTTTTTTTTCGCCAGCTTCACGCACCTTCGCACTTTGTCCTGCGGGCTCTTGAAACCGCGCCGGGAGGACGGATGAAAGGAAACTGAAACAGCGTAACGGGCAGTCACAATGGACTGCATGCTAATTTTATCATTTCTGTCATGAAGAATGGGGATTCATTCGTGGTTGAAAGGAGTCGTTTACGTTAGAGAGCTTCTGGTGGCCACTGCTCTGCAGATGAGTTGAGAAAATCAAACATTTGCGGCGCCGAAATCTCGTTACGAACGCCAGTGGGGTGATATTGGATCGAGGGAAGCTCCCAGGGAGCGCGTTGACGGATGGCGCTTGACGGATTGCGTTTGACGAAATCCCGTTCCCCAGATGCCCGTGTGCGCGGGACGCCAGGTGCGCATGTCTGGAACAGTCTGGTGCGGCGAGACGCCTATAACGGTTTCCGCGAACAAGTGCGCTCGGCATTTCTGTCGGTTTTATTCAGTCCGGGGAAAAAAAAACGCCGCGCAATTGCGCGTATAAAAGAAAAAGACAAACAACAAAAAATTGTATTATAAATTCAATGCGGCCATCAATCTTTTACGGCGCGTGGGCTGACACGGAGAAAAAAGCGGCACTGGATGCAGAGATACGAGAGTTCGAAAACGGGCGAACAAGATTGCGACAGTCATAACGAGAAGTAAAATAAATAAAATAAAAAGAGTTACGCAAACATCTTAGATTCGGTAAGCACGGGAAGTGGGATGAAAAAAAAATTGGGAGCGGAAAAAAAAGAGTTGTTCGTTTCTGGAACATTCTGCCTCTTCGTCGTGTTCGTTGCAACGTTCGCTGTCATTTTAAGGGTTAGGCGACTCAGCATGACCGCGCGCTCCTATTGACGTGTTGCAAGCCTTGCAGTGTATACTGATGGGAGCGCGGTTACGAAACCCTTTTTTCTTTCTTTCCGGGGCTTTCGCGCCTGTCACCGACGTGACAAGACGCCAATTTGCGGTGCCGCGCTGCCACATCCGCGTTGCCTGCTTCGAGGATAATCAACTCCGCGACATCGAGTTCAATATCGCTCCCCGAAGAAACGCGGTGAACACCTCCCCGGTAGCTTTCGTGATTAAAATTGCTCGCGCATCGCAGGACCAGAAAGCTGCGTCATTCCCATCTTTGATCTTCGCGAATGTACAATATCCTCCCCGAGTTGGCGTTTCTTTTTTTTTTTTTTGTATGAACTACTTGTGCCAACCTGCAAAATATCGTCCGATTTCTTGCTCTTGAAATATTTCAAGACACCTTCTAGAAACAGCCCAACACGCAGCGGTGAGCTCCGCGCCATGTTGCCCAATTCCGTAAAGATTTTTTTTTCCTGCATTACGTTTTGGAATGCTTGTAACCGCCTTGGCTCCGACAGTGGCAAGTCGGCTTCCTACAGCACCGCATCAGCCTTGGGACTCGGTCGACTAGGGGAGTACGTATAGCCACAGTATCACACTGCGATTGGAGACGGCGTTTTCGCCAAGGCCAGATTGCACCAATTTTGGGGACAGTACACTCAGCGATACGCTATCTAGTCATCTTTTGTTTGCCTGCCTTCAGGTAAGCTGGAAATGCTCACCTACACGCAGTAATTGCTTAGGGCTTGTATAGTCGTGTCGCGCTTCCAGGTGGTGGTGCTCTAGACCGCCAAAGAATGTTCTGCGATACTGATGTCTGTTCTAACCCTTGGTGTTAATGTTGAGGTAAACCCCGGCCCCACACTTGAGGAGAAAGTGAGCATGATTTTGACGGACAAAAAGAGCAAACTGAAGTCTTAAAGAACATCAGACGTGACCAATGTTCTCTACAAAAATGTGTACACGAAAATACAGGACGCATGAAAAATCAAAACGGGAATTGGATATTTTGAATCCATTCACCGAAGTGTTGAAAATACTGAAGAACTACAGAACCTGGGAGCCAAAATCCAGCACCTTGAATCGCTACTTAACGTTGTAACCAAACCTCGAACTACTGTCACAGATGTCGGCAAAGCTGTTGCAGACCTGCCTAAAAAACTGGACGACCCTGGGAAACCAGTCTGGACGTAACTTGCTCATTTTTGGACTCGAAGAAGAAGAAAATGAAACGGCTGCTGGCCTGTTCGCTCTGATTGAAACGACTGTGTTTGATAAAAGTGGTACAACCGAAGACCATCGAACGTGTCCATCGATTTGGTATACGACGCGGACCACCGCTGGACCAGTTCTCAAACTATACGACTCCAGAAAAAAAAATTACAATTCTATAACTAACTAAACAAAAACTGCCAGGAAGCAAACTATTGATAAGTGAGGACTTCACAAAGCGCGTCCAGATGATCAGAAATGAACTATAGGAAAGTGCTCGAGAAGAACGCAGTTGGGGTGCTAGAGTTCTCTTGGTCCACGACAAACAATTGCTCGATGACCAGCTGTATTTCTGGCAAGCGGCGTCTCTGCAGTGATCTTTCAGCGGTTCCTTCGGTACAACGCTCATATCACCAAGCCCCACAAAGCAGCTGTCCTGACGGTATTTTCACCTTGCTGAACCTGAATGCTCGTTGTGTGTTAAACAAAACTGTGGAAAGCTATTTTATTAGAATACGATCCTGATCTTCTATGCATTACAAATGGCGAATTTGTTCCGCCAACCTTTGATATTTTTTTTAAAGATCGAAAGTCACGCAGGGGGCGTTATCATAGAGTGCATGCTCCGATGTATCCCGTTGAAGGCGCCGAGTGCTTGTTTTGTAATATAACATTTGGAAACTCCGTTGTTATCGTCTGCGCTGTATATCGTCCGTCTGGATGAGGAGCGGCTTGTTCCATTTAATGATTACTTTTGCGTATATACAAAAATCTAGAAAGTCGGGTTTATTGTTGCCGGAGATTGTAACCTTCACTCAATAGACTGAACAAATATGCGCGAAGGAAGCGGTGAGGTCGCTGCGTCCCGAGCTTCCCTTGATGAGGTAATTTCTTACAATTTCACAGAAGTGATGCTATAGTCACTTAGAATCAGCACTTTACTCAATTTTCCCAAGTAAGCAACCTACCGGACTATGACATGTTGCTTAATGGACGTTTTATAAAAGGGTCTATTGGACGGTCAAACCTCGCAACCATGAGCGAAGACCAAATTTCCAAATTTTACTCGAGCGACTCGATCCGAGTAAACATGTTTGTTTGAATCGAGTTTGTGACTATCGAATAAAAATAAGAAAGAAAGAAAAATGGAATAAAAAAGAAGCTGTTCTTGAAATTATAACGTTTCATCAATGTCGTTTCCTGGCCAGAGGGTCCGAACCCTGTCTGGCTCAGAACAGAACAGATGCGTTGTGAAGATGAGGACACAACTCATTATGCTGTTCTTTAGTTAGCACTCGCATCACTCTTTGGTGAATCTTCAAGAAAGGTTTTCGTTTCTCTCCGCCATTTTGATAGTCGCCCCGGTGGCTCCGGAGCAAACCGCCAGCCTGTGGATCTCTGGGTTCGAATCCCCACTTGCTGGGTTCGAATCAAGGAGGTTAGAAGGGTAGGAGAGGGCATGACGCCAGCCGCGTAGCCTCCACAAGCCATGCTCCCTTGACGCCTCGCCTCTTTCTCATTTTTCTCCTTACTCTCCTCACATCATGTGACCGTAGCTAGCCTTTGTCTCGCTATGGTGTACTAGAATACACCACAGTATAGCCTTCGATCTGATAAAACCTACCGGACGGAGCGCGCAAGCCTGCAAGGAAGCCTTCTAGAATCAACCATCCATCTCACACGTGACATGTCACGCGCACCAATTGCCAGAGAGATCTAAGGTCACGTTGGCCACAACGTCGCTTAAACGTTTTATGACTAGGCTTCACCAATATTGCAACGTGCCCTCTCCTAGTACTTCTAACCTCCTTGGTTCGAATGCCGGCCGAGGTGCCCCGCATCCGACGGAGGCATACTGCGGAGAAGGCGCCGTGTGTACGGAGATCTCGGCTGCGCGTCAAAAGGTGGTCAAAATTAACCCTCGCCGCTGGGGCGTGCCAGACAACCTGTATGTTCGTTTAAAGGCCCAACTCCATAAGACGAATATGCTGCGAAAAATCGACGAATTTTGCCCGGCGGATTTCGCTGTGCGCGTGGAATCAGTACAGTGGCTGCTATCGTCTCGCGCAAAGCGAGCGTGCCGTCGGGCGACGTTCGTCATTTATTCGTCTCATAATTCGCTCCAAGCAGTTCAGCCTTAATTGGCACGTAAAATAGCCAGATTTGATGTTGACTCCGTTTTTCGATCTTGTCGAGCGAGCTTCTGCGTCACTGCCTTCGGCAGCTCCCGATGGCTCCGAGCCAGTCGTCTATTTCGGAAGACCGCCTCCACCGCGTCCGGCGCCTCGCGCGTTCCCCGGTTAATGACATGCAGATTGGGCGTCCTGCAGCCTCTTCTTCCGCCCATGCTCGCGAGCAGCTGTTAATCGTTCCATGCAGATTTCGGCGCGAAGCGAGGGGTCGTGCCGAAGCTCTTGGGACGCAACGTGTGCGGCAGTCGAGTGGGAGCGGTGCATTACGCGCTGATTTTTTTTTATTATTAGCGCCGTCGTGGCCCTAATGACGCTGGGATCCGTTCATCCACTCTCATCGCCGACACTTGGCGGGTTCCACCAATACCGCCTAGAAGATAAGGCCTGGCCCTCCCCCAAACCTCTTTCTAACGTCATCACTAGTGGCCCCCACACCGCGCCGCCTACTGCATAGGCCTTGTCTTCACTCGCTTCGCTTCGCACGAGAGGATGCTGGGCGCGATGCCACGTGGGTGGTAAATTGAGTCACTCGTTATTTACGTGGTTTCGCTCGGCTAAGGCGAAATTTTGGCGAACCATAGTTTCGACTGCTTCGCCGAGGGTTCGAGTTGTCGCAAAATTCGACGAATATAACCGTAGTGATATTAACCCAAGGCTGGAGCAGAACAAAGAAAAAAAGTTACAGTTGAGGAAAAACAGAGTGGGGACAGACAACGACTCGAACCAACTTTATTTTCGTCGACAAAGAGCGTGCAACTTTTGAACAGTGTTTACCGACCTCTACGCAAAATTTTAAAATTTACTATAAAAGCAATTGACCGTAAACGACCTAATTTGTTTGTGAGGACCTAATTTTTGCGAATTTCGCGACCCGATAAATGTTGCGAAAATTGGTCTCGCGAATATATCATATATCATATCGAATATATCATATATCATATCAAAATCATAAGATATCGCTCCAAATCGCGAAAGTTTGTGCCATCAAAGTCAATCAATGTACAGATGTGTCTGTTGCCTTATAATAATTGACACAATACGTTTCTAATAAAAAAATTCTATAAAATTGATAATATCAATATGAAGGCATCAAATGGACAATTATGACAAGTTTCTCTAATTCAACGCGCTTAATAAAGGTGGTAGAATGAATCTGATGTGTGTCATACCATGGTTTGTGCGGGGGGTAGGTAGTACAGGTCACTCTTCACATAGCTGTCTGTGATAGGAGATAGTATTTTTAGTTAATTTCGATATTTGTAAGAATACAGCTACGTTTATTTTTAGTGCTGCTTTATGCGATAATAGAAGTCGGTAATAACGATGCGATAATAGAAGCCAATAATAACAACCTTAAATTGAGTAAAAAGAGCACCTGTGTGATAAAAGTATGACATTTTTGCAACCAATCTTCATGTCTTTTACCTTTTTTTTCTTTCTTTTTTTTTTTTTTTTTTTGCAGGGTCAGAGTTTAGTTTTTATTTTGCTGGCTAAATATTCCCGAAAACCAGACTTGCCGAAATTCCGGAAATGCTGAGTCCTCAAAAATGTAGTCGTTTACAGTATATGGTGGTTTATTTCAACTTGGGGAAAATGATTAGCAATGCTTCCTCATTATAAAAACTACCAAACATGCTCTTTTAGTGATTTAGTTAGTTTTAACCCTCCTTCGTCAAGTGGCGTCGGCCAGTCCTCAGTATCCCCGCATACGCGGAATAGGCGAATTTCAATCGAACTTGTGTATCGAACTTTGCGTTAAAAGTTCACAAAAGTCGAACCTGCTCGAACTCGACTCGCGGTGGGTTTTCGACATCCCTCTGCCTATGCGGACTCTTCGTGCGCAACTTTATTGGCGTTGCCTCGTCTGCATCTACAGTGCGTTCTGTATGTCACAACGGAAAATAAACAGTACAGTATTATTAGGTTTGAATCTTCTAAAAACAAAGACAAAATGCAAATCAAATTTATAAAACTAACAGCAAAAAAAAAAGAAACCAGCAGGTTTGCAGATAACACGCGACCGCCTGTTTTTCCCGTTCTCCCGCACGTCCGGAGGTCTCCCGGCCGTCACCGTATACACTGGGATCTCGCGTTCCATTTGTTGGCTGCAAGTTAGTGCTCAAGACCAAATTTTCCTACAAAAGTTTATCTGACACACATCTGCATTCCGCCACAAGTTCCCGTTAACTGATGCCCCGCTCTCGTTCTCGTCTGCATTTGACCCTTTTCCGATTTTGTTGTTCGAGGTGGCTTCTCGGCACAGGCCTCGCGTGCGCACGCTCGACCAAGTCATCCGCGAAAGATCGCCAAGACAGCAACCATCGAGCAGCACGTAGTGGAATCATCCAGTAATACAAAAGGACCTATCCAGATGTAGTATGAAGGTTTATACAATCTTAAAGCCCATGCGAAAAGGATGAACGTGCAGCAGTGTACAAAGCAGACATGCTAGTCATCAAGACGTTCGAGACCTTGTACAAAGCTGGTGTCGATTATGGTGCCTGGAACGCGTCTCCGGCTGCTGTGTTTACCGCGTCCAAAAAAGAGGTCCCTCGATTTCCGCCTGATGACGTCATAAAAGTGTCATGCTGTCGCCGGTCGCGACCCTGGCGGTGTCTCAGCCACGGACAGTCCACGGAAGGTACAGCAGCTGGAAGTTGGGACGCCTGGGACGCCGTGACGACAGCGACACTCGCGTTCGCTCGTGCTTTTCGCCAGCATTTCTACGGCCAACCGTCAGGATCGCGGCAGGCAACAGCATGACACTCCGGCTTCTGTGACGTCATTTGTTGCCACTTGGGGACCACTTTTGATGTATGGGCGGGATAGGACGCTAAACACACCAGTCGGATACGCGATTCAGGCACCATATAGTGTCGATAAATAGTACGAGAGGTAAGCCGTTCCAGTCGCTAATAGTTCGGGAAAAAAAGAAGCTAAACTTAAACATGTTAGTACGCGCAAAAATGAGCGTTAATGAAAACTGATGTCTGTGCCGCGTAGTTTTTGACGCTAAAGGGAAATTGAATTGCAAGGGTTCTATGCGAGTCCGTCCTTGTTGAAGACGAAACAAAATTTTAATCGCGCAAGTTTCCTTCTGGTTTGAATGGTGTGTATTCCGTTAGCTTGTATAAGTTGAGAATCAAGCTTTCTATATTTTCCGTAAATAAACCGAACCGCTCGACGCTGCACCATCTCCACCTTCCGGATGTCTTTCCGAGTGAATGGATCCCAAACGATATTTGCATACTCCAACTGGGACCTGACTAATGAATAATAAGCATGTAGCTTAACCTGAATCGGAGCTATTTCAGCTTTCTTCTAATGCAACCCAACTTCCTGGATGCCAAGGCACAAATATGTTTTTATATGAGGGGACCATGAAGGTGTGTCCGATATAATTAAACCAAGATACTTACAATCCCGCTCCACAGTAACCGGGGTGTCCGCGATCTTATAAATGTATTCAAACGGTTTTTTTTTTTTTGTAATACGTAAAAGTGTTGATTTAGCACAATTAAGCTTTATTTTCCAGGTATCACACCATGATACAACGGACTGCAAACTATGGTCTAACAATAACTGATCTGAGCTCGAATTTATTTCTTTAAAAATAATGCAATCGTCGGCAAAAAGACGTATACGGACACCTGCGTCAATAATTTATAAATTATCGTTTATGTACACCAGGAACAAAGGAAGGCCTAAAACGCTCCTGACGTTACGGGCAGAACTGGAGAGATACAGCCTCCGACGGAAACAGACTGTGTGCGATGTGATAAGTATGCAGCAATCCTGTTAGCAAAACCATGTGGAAGACCAAGTTGTTCAAGTTTAAAAGGCAGTTGTTCATGAGGCACCTTATCAAAAGCTTTGCTGAAGTTCAAAAAAAGCACATCAATTTGACTTCCCCTCTCGAGGATTTCCGGAAACTCGCGAATGGTAATTCGGGTTGGGTCGTAGTTGATAAGCCTTAGCGAAAGCCATGTTGAAACTGTGTTAGAAAATTACGGCTGTCCAGCAGTTAATTGATTTGACTACAGATGATTTGCTCTATCAATTTACATGAAGAAGAAGTCAAGAAAACGGGACGGTAGTTTTTAACTGCTAGACGATCCCCTTTTTGTGCACAGGTACTACTATGGCAGTACGCCAATCTTCTTGCAGCGAGCTGTTTGAGTCTGATGTGCGAAAAATTGTGAGAAAAAAATGGTCTAGGGAAAATGGGCAGCATTTGTTTTGTTTTCAGTGACAACAGCAAAGAAACTATGCCGTAATAGGTTATGAACTCAGAGTTAAAAATTGATACGGTAGAAAAGTCATAATCATGGTTACAGTTATCGAAAAAAAAACGACTGAAAATACTCATTGAAATGGCAGGCTATAACACCAGGGTCAGTGGAGACGGTATCAATCACCATGATTCGCTCAACGTTTTTGTTTTTTTTTCCAGTCAAGTAGTGCAGGTTCTTGTTTAACAAATTTTAGAAGCATGCCGGAGAAGTTGTTGTCCCTAGCCTCAGAAATTAGGCTACGAAGATCGCTCTGCAGATTAGTGGCATTACAGTTAATTGGCCTTGCTTTTTTCGCTCGTTTCATTCTGCGTTTGAGATGTATGATTTTCCTATTAATCCACGGATTGTCCCGATTAATACGCTTGTATTTTGTAGGTTCGAATTTGTCCAGACAGTACTCACATAAGTGCTTAAATTTTAGCCAAAGGGCACTAACACTTGTACCAGTGAAATTATCAAGGTCTACGTCAAGATAGGCGAGTATGCTAGTATCGTCAGTTCGTGAAAAGTCTTTGAAGGGCGAATATATCTCTTTTTTTAGGTGAAAAGCGCTCAGGCAAACAGGTCAAGAGGACCAAATAGTGATTAGATATGGTGCAATCAGTAAGTGAATTGTTTGCGAAGACAAGATCAAGAATGGAGTGGCTGGTATCACATACTCTGGTTGGATCCTGAACTAATTGCGTCAGATCAAAGGCGAACATCATATAAAAAATAATTTCTGTTGCAGAAGATGAACTACACATATTCGCCCAGTCAACGGAGGGGATATTAAAGTCACCAACCAGGATTATTTTATGGCTGTTAAATTTAAACAAATGGTCAAATAATTTGCACAAATAGTCAGGAGGATCTTTCGTGTCGTCGACGTTTTTCGCTCAAAGACTTTGAAGGTCGACTGAACGATGAGACACATAAGGCTTTCGCCTTACTAATATTGACAATAATACTTTTTATTGGCTCAGGAGAGCCGCGGCACTGCAAAAAGCAGCCCGCACCATGGAGGCCCGCGGTGCCGCGTCAAGATGATGGTAATTATGTGACCATATAAAATTAACATGATGAGGACGACGTGTTCTTCTGATCGTCGCGAAGACCGCTGCCCGAATTTTAGAAGTTCTATGATGTTTGAGGCGAGTTAGCCTGCGAGCCGATGTGACCCTGCGGGCGTTTCAATGAAGGTTTCAGGTGGTAACGCCCCACCAGTCCGGTAGGTCTGGTGGTGCGGTCGCTCACTTCGGTGAAAGCAGCGGGCTGCGGGAGGTGGCCTAGTCGAAGTGTGCACAGCTACCACCCCCAAGACATTACTCTCCAGCGTTTGAAACGTAGCGCGCAGTTATCCGGTAAGGTTTCCTGTCATCGTCGTCCATAATGCTGGGATCAGCATCATAAACGGCGCTGTATCCGCCTCATCTTGCGGATCTTTGGAGAAACCAGCGTTTGAAAGGGCCGGAGGCTTTGAGCCTACGTGTGGGGACAAGAGCTGAGATTTTTTGTCCTATTTATCATTGACTCGAAAGTGTCGCGCCATGCTTTACTATTGGCCTGTGGTACACGATTCAGAAACCCCTACTTGGGGCCGTTTGAAAAACAATGTCATGGTCACGGATAAACGGCATAATGACGTATACGTCGGTGAAGGAGATTAAAGGCTTGCTAGGACCATATATCCAACCTAGAAGCTTCGTTCATCGTCACCTTAATCAATCAAAAGACGAGGCCTTTGCCAGGCATGCGTGCCGTTGACACCGGTTTAGATTGCTTCGTGTGCTTCGCACTTTGCAATATACTGGGCGGTTATCTATCACTCGTGAACGTAATATACGCCTTGCCCTGTGCGTACCGCTTGGCACCACATTTATTGAGGAAAGAGGAAAAGAGTTAAAAAAAAGGGTCGCTGTTTCTAGAGCAGGAGATTATGGAAGAGGGCTGTTTTGCAAGCTGCTACGTGCTGTAGAGGCTTTTTGGGCTTAGTTCCTCTGAGCTCCGTTCCGTAGATGTTTGTCAATTGTTAATTTTTTCCGTCTTTTAGCTTAGCCAGACATGTACGTAACGAGTTACTTCTACCTAGTTACTTTTTTCTGTACCGAGCAACCTATTTAGTTACCTCTCTAGAAAAGGAAGTACTTAGTTACTTTTAAGGCCAAGTAACGAGTAACGATATTTTGATACTTTTTTTTTTGGGGGGGGGGTAACCTATACAACACCGTGTAAACAGCATCGTTTTGATTCTAACCCGAGTACGCGTCTACTGCGACAAAGGCAGACGGGCAGCCTGAAAAACCACTAAACGGTATGACAGTTTAGCTACGTTTATCGCTGAACGCGTCAGTCGAACTCTACAGCTGGGAATGTCCTTCACTAGGCGACAACAATAAGCCTCGTGGGTTGAACCTTCTAGAATCTTGCGCAGGCCGAGTGTAAACCTGGAGGTTGCCAACACAAGGAGGCACAGAACCCATTGCCAACTTCGAATTTAGAAGCAGAGGGAACAAGAAAGAGAGGAGAATCCTAGATTCACCAACTCTGCCTGAAGCACAGCACTGCATGCCATTCCTTCGAGCGCGTCAGTAGAACGACTCTTCAGCGTCGCCGAGGATGTATTCTCAATGAAGCGGGGAAACATAACCGATGGAAACTTTGAGGGGCAGCTACTGCTGAAATGAAACGACTACTGAAAAGAAAACAATTTACCGTAAAACAAAAGCAGTAGGGTATTTCGTTGTCAAAGTAACGAGAAAAGTAACTCGTTAGTTTTTAGGTAAAACTACGCGTTCTTTTTGATAATCTGTAACGAGTAACATATTTAGTTACTTTTTTGGGAGGTGACGTGTACATGTCTGAGTTTAGCTTGATAACATATCGAGAAAGGTACACGAAGAAACGAAGAGAGGCAAAGCTTCCTTGTGGATTTTATTGACACAAAGTGTAAAGTATATATTACGATTTGGAACCGCCATCTGAATGTCCGCTGAAAAAAGTTGTTTGTGTTCGCTACATACTGCTTTTTTTTTTTTTTCTTGTGACTTAGAAAGACTTAGAAACTTTGTTAGAGGGTATGGAGGATTCGCCATGCCGTTTTCCAGCTGGGCACGAGGGAGCAGAAATGAGGAAGAAGGAATTACTCATGTGGAAGGGTTCGATTCATGTATCTGGTCCATGATGAGACTATATACAATAAATGTAGACTTCCTGGGTTGGGGCTTCAATAACTCTAACTGCTTTTCCGCACCAGGTAACACTTCGTCAAAATATGTGCGACAATAGAGAGTTTTAGTAGATCGTTCCGATGACTCCGATAACGATACCCGATACTCTGCCTCCGCCTTTGCGCTTGCATATATAGTATCGTCATCGGGGGTATCGGAGGTATCGGAACGATCTACTAAAACTCTCTATTAAAATAAGTAGTGACATGCCCGAAACGTGCCAGTTTCTGCGAAAAGCCACCAGCGAAACGCGCCTATAGGTGTATGCGATGCATGCGTGCCACGGCGCGCTGCCCGAAGCGCAGCGCTCGGCGCACGCTCTACGTTCGGCGGTCTTTAGCGGTTCCTTTTGCGGTGCGGCCCCGACGTGCCTGGCATACCCGCCACTCCAGTTCTCGAGACAAAGGCAGCCGGGTTTGTTACCCTTTGTTCGAAGCCCTTTGTCTTCGCTCGCTCCGCTATCGGCTTGCAAGGGTATCGGCAGTTTGGCCGAGCCTATACTTACGCCGTACTTACCATCGTCCAGCGAGCGCCAGTCGCAGCCAAGAGCGGAGCACTTCCACGTCTCAATTTCCATCGCTCGTTTCCGCGGCGTTCGGGAATCTTCCTCGCGGTTCGTTGTTCGAGGCCCATACGCCAACGCGCGGTTTACAAACAAGCCGGCGTTTGCCCGAACCAGGTGTGTAGGGCATTGCGCATGCGCAGAAAGCAGAGTGGCCTCTGCGCACGCGCTGGGTCGACAGCAGCGCCCCGCGGCGGCGTGACCGACAAACTCCGTGGGGCTCGAGAATTTGGGCGACCAAATGTTGAGTCGTCGAACCTTATGTGTTCGACACGGCTCAAGTCTGGAAACTCTCAATTCGGTAAAAACGTATGCGAGGGTGATTCCGTAATGTTTTCAGCGTGCTCCGAACTGGCGACTGCCATCACTGCCTTTGATTGCCGTGTTTCCCCGTAATATACCGTGCCTTTGAAACTGGCCATGGCAAATTCGGGTAATGTCTACACCATCGGTGACAGGGAAACCATGGTGTGTATAAAGAACTGACCTCTCAAAAAGAGCAGAAACCGTAGGGCGTTAGGGCAACTGGTGCGTTTGTGCGAGGCTGCTTTAAAAAGAAATCTCTCTAACTGCTTTTGTGTAATTGTAGAAAGTCAGAAGAGTGAAATTAAGTCTAGTTTTATTAACCGGTTCAATAGCCCACACCTAGTGTTTCTTCAGTCGGCAGTGACTATGGATGGATGGATGAATAACAACGGCTGTACCCTTTATAACGGGCGGTAGCTTGCGCCACTCAGCCTAAAAACAACGAAAACCCGATTTCCCCGTTCCCCTTCCAACTCAGTGGTTTCTGTAACTATCAGCAGGCTATGAAGGTGATCGCCAAGAAGACCTTTAGGAGATCGGGCAATAAAATTATGTATTTCTTCCGCCATCCCCCCTCCCCTTTCCCCGGCGAGGGGGTCGGCAATTTTTCCTCTTGTCGAACCTTGTCGGCGTCACCTAACACCCGACCTACTGATGGACAGGGTTGAGACTTGCCGGAGCCACGCGCTGAAGGAACTCCCAAATTTCCCCTGTTCCGCTTGTCCCCCAGCTGTGCCAGTTAAAGGGCCCATGAAACGAATTTTGGGCTGGAATAAATAAATTTATATTGGAATTTTACTAATAGCACATCGTTCAGTGCCAAAAGATAAAACGTAGAAAGACAAAAGTCTTACTTTCGGTACGAAAATTTGAAAACACAGCGGACTATTTCGTACCTCCTTCCCCCCCCCCCCCCTTCGTAAGCTCTCTTCCTTTTCACTGTGATACATCCGCGGTCCCCGCAGCGCGTCACCGGGCCCAAACGCACGTCACACGACACCGGACCTCACTTCTTCCCTTCAGGCCTAAGCTGACATTGTGGTGGAAGCTACGCGCTTGCCGGACCAATCAGCCGCCTCCTTTCATCACCTGACCTCATTCTCTGCTCGTGGGTATGGCGATGAGAGCGTCATCACGTGGGAAAAGTGAGGAAAGTTGAACAGGAAAAGTTGAAAAGCGCCTTTACGCTTTTGCAACTTTTCATATAGTTAGTTACTTCGCTCAGTTTTCCATAGATGATTCCGCTGTTGCCAGACCGTCGGGACTTTGGCGGTCAAACTCCCGCGTAAGCGGCTCCTCGTGCCGTTGCTGTATTTTTTTTTTTGTCTTTTGGGTTTTGTTTGTTTACATTTCGGTACCTTCCTTTGTTTTAAGTTGTCACATTCACAACGCTAGTGCAACCTGCTTCTCACCTACTTCCGTGGCTTCGTAACTTGAGGTCAATGCACACTTAATGTAGCAAAGAGAAACCACGGTTCTTCTCTTTCTATTTTCTTTTCTTGCAATGCTTACAAAAACCTATTTATCTTCACAGCTTCGTGCCCTCGTTGCTCAGTGCTGACATTGCTCTGTGCCAGAGCACAAAGATAAGGCCTTTCTGCTTAGATTTAGAAGATAGAGAAGGGGGAAAGCAAAAACGAGATAGCCCGGTTTCTTACATCGGACTTGGGCCGGCTTGCTAAAAACAGCATCTCAGCTGAGACTGGGTGAAAGAAGCAACGCCAGAGCCAGCGCACGAACTGAGCGGGACGCTCGAGCGCCCCAGCCTTTGCAGTGCTTTCTTTCACCCAGTCTCAGCTGAGACGCCGTTCTATACTTCGTTTCACCTTCATCGTATACCGCAGCGAAGGCTAGAAGCGCGAGCTCATAGCGTTGGCAGCTGCCCTTGGTGCACGAGAGCGTGTGCCGCCGAGATGTGCTTTATAGCAAGGAGCTCGCGCTTGTAGCCCTTTCCTGCGGTACAACACAAGCTGAAACAGAGTATTAGCCCCGTGCGCGACCGAAAGTGTCGCTGTGGTCGGCCTTCCACGATTGGCCGAACGCTGACTATGACGTCGGAAAGGGGATTTATCATCGACGGAATAAGAGGAATGAAAGAACTTTAATTTTGACGGTGTTGGCAGTGTTTCTTTGAGAGCGCAATGATTTCAAGCTTCCACCATGCTATTTACAAACACCATCGAACTTGTTGTTCGCAAGGTAATGACGTCACAAGGGGGAACCATAGGAGGGCGCCACCAAAACATCTCGCCGCTAATAGCAAGCCGACGCCGGTGTGATCGAGGTAATCGCGCAGGCGGTAATATGGGGTGTCTGAAATAACGAGGCTCGATTTAAAATGGGTCGTAAAAATTGGCGCCTGCACGTAGCAATTTAAACTTTTCGTCAAAAGTGTATTGCACTGGTCGATTTAATCTTGTAAAATTACAAAACGTAGCTCCCTTTCTGTAAAAGATAGGGCCAAGAAACGTGTCAGGGTCAACGCCGGCGGCGATGACGCAGACGACCGAGTTGAGTGGCGGGGCACGTTTGGCGCACGTATTGATATATGGCGCTACCTCCTTAACACGACTGCTCGCGACGACCGAGGTGATATTTTTGTTATGTACCTGTAGTGGAGATGTCCGGTATATAAAACTACTGGGTGAAACAAGGAGACGGCAGGCTCTTTAAATCGACTGCAAAATTCGGTTTCTTAACCTATCGCGCAACGACTTTGTGCAGCGCTGCCCACAGATGGTGCATTTTTTGGTAAAATTTGCAAAGAGCGAACTTACCTGAGGAAAAAGTAAAGAAAGAAAAAGGCTTAGCTCCTATGGAAACGCAGCGACGCCACCGGTCTTCAAACAACACGGCGCCGTTTCGCACGGGAGACAAGAGATGGCGCAACGAACGCCGCCAACGAACGAGCATACGGCGCCGAAAGCCGGCACTTTAGCAGACAATCCTTTCGACTCAAAAGCGGCTCGCGTTCCGCAGGCGGCGAGAGTCGCAGAAACAAAAACAGGCGCGGTAACAACAAGGAACTGCAGTTCCTTGTCTGCTAAACGCCGGCTCTCGGCGTCGTCTGCTCGTTCGTTGGTGGCAGACTGGCAGTTGGCGTCGCGACCGCTTGCGCCATCTCTTGTCTCTCTTGCGAAACGGCGCCGTGTTGTTTGCAGACCGGTGGCGTCGCTGCGTTTCCATAGGAGCTAAGCCTTTTTCTTTCTTTACTTTTTCCTCAGGTAAGTTCGCTCTTTGCAAATTTTACCAAAAAAATGCACCATCTGTGGGCAACGCTGCACAAAGTCGTAGCGCGATAGGTTAAGAAACCGAATTTTCCGGTCGATTTAAAGAGCCTGCCGTCTCCTTGTTTCACCCTGTATTTATTATACTTGACTACACAAGGTATAGCAATACATGAGCGTGTTGGCCCCAGTGCGGGCGCGTCCCTCCGGCTCCTAAAGTGTAACCCGAAACTGTTTACTCAGTCGCCCGCGCCCTCCGGCGGCATACCTCAGCAGGCTCTAGTTGCCAGACGCCGGAGGCGAAACCGAAACTAAACGTGTAACGAAACCGAAACTAAGCATGCGATGTCCACATACCTTTGGTTTAAAAATAAATGCGGACAATGAAAGCAAAACTAAAAGTAACATAAATTAAATCATAAAAATAAAACGCGCTTGCATAATGGCGGCGTTCTTGCTGCCGATGGATTTCGTCTGCGTTTCGTCTGCTTTCTTTCGCTGGTCGGCTACACCTTCCGACGCTGCTCCCTACGTCATCTATTAATACGTGCGCCGAACGCCCATCGCTACTCGACTCGGTCCGTCTGCGCTAACCTTGTCAAATTTTTGTCCCTATTTTTTTTTTTAGCAGAAAAGGTGCTTCGTTTTGTAATTTTACGAGACGAAACCGACCCGTGAAATACACCTTTGACGAGAATTTCAGATTACTACGTGCGTGCGTCTATTTTTACGGTCCATTGTAGATCGAGCCTCGTTATATCAGACACCCTGTTATCGGTCACGGCACCCGATAATATAGCGAATGATGCCCAAGTATCTTATCCTCTCCTCGTCTGGAAAGCAATGCTTTATCACTTTTGATATAGCGTGGCGTCGGGCACTTAGCCGCATCCCGAGGCGCCGTAACAACAATTTTACAAACTGCTTCAATAGTTGTTTGGTATTCTTCTTTTATTTTTCTTACACGGAGACATGGATACATGATAACAAAATTATCTGCGGGCACGCCCCAGGCATGCTCGAACCGTGTTTGCGGCGTACTGTACATAGGTAGGCTTAGAACACGTCTGCGGAAAGTGTTTACATGACCACTGTGATGCAAGGTTAAGAAACATGCTTCAGTGTCTCCAGAATGGCTTTTATAGAACGTATAGGTTCACGGCTTTGTTGGGTTGACTTCCACGCGATAAACGGAAGGTAACGCAAGAGCGTAACGAAAACCTGTCGCACGGCTGTTTAATTTGGCGGGCGAGACGTCGGACGACATTTTTGGCGGACTCCCGAAAAGATTATGGTTAAACACCCGGCGCAACTCAAAACACGCTGCACGCTGTCTCCAGGTTATAGGTTTAAAGTACATTATTATCATTATTATTATTATTACTACTAGTAGTATTAGTAGTAGAAGTAGTAGTAGTATTCGTCGTGACTGCATCGGTTTTAGTTGATTTTTGTTTCGTTTACTCTTTCCAAAAGCCAAATCTGTTCTTCCTTTAACTTGTGCCCCGTGCAAACTACTGATCTCCTGACGTCGCTTCTAAAAATGCTAACAATAGAAGAAAAAAATTCCTTCACTTACAACGTTGCTATTCCTGCGGAGCCAGGCGGTCGTGTAATCGCTACTGCGTGATGTACTCTATAAAGACCTTTTTGGTTAGCAGTCGTACGGCACGCAAAAGGAACACAGGCTTCCATACAAAGATTTACGTCGTGTTTTTTTTTTTTCTCCTGTCATTGTTTGTATGGCTAGAAAACCGTGCCTTATAGTGACAAAAAGTGAAAAACAAAGATTAGAGAAGAAAGCACAAACTCAAGTTAGACCGTACGGAGGTTGTTAGTACTATATACTTGTTAGTATAAACATGTTTCGTCATTCGTCCTCGTTATCCTCATCGAGATCATTAGAGAGCGGCTGTGTACGAAGCATCGGGAATGACATATTGTTCCAGAACCACTTAGTCCGTCCTCCGTATATGGGTCGAACCAAGGCCACCTAGATGACAAGGCCTTTCGCCCCATGACGTCATCACTAGTGGATCCAGGCAGAGCCGCCTAGCTCGCGTCAGCATCGCCGCCCGTGCATCTTGTTGTAGCGCGTCACAACGAGCGCGAGCACGTGGCGACGTCAAGACGGACGCGTCCAGCTTCGGCTTGCTTTGCCGCTTGGGGCGGGATCCACTAAAGATGACGTCATGGGCCGGCCTTGTCTTCTATGGGATTTTGCTCGAACTCGGCCAAGCCGCAGAACCACCGCGAGTCTCTGGAAATTCGGTTTGGAGTGGACGCGGTCGACGAGTTCCGGGCTCCGTCGGCCGAAAATAGGTCGCCGGCTCAGTGAGGATCGATCAGCGTCAAAGTTTGGTCGGGAAGCGAGGAAAGGATTAGCCGCCACTGGTACTTTGTTTTTAGACTATTTTGTTATCTCTTCCTGTTTCTTTTTTTTGTATAATTTGTTTTGTATTGTATTATTGTGTAAAGGGTTAGTTTGATCGTACAGAAACGAACGAAGAAGGACGGAACAGGAGAAAACAGCTCTAAGTTCAAATTGATCCCTTCACCAATATGTACCAACTCGCTCAACTAAACTCTGTAACCAAGTTTCTTTTTTCCTTTTTTTTTAAGATTATCTTTGTTCGGGATTTTTTTTTTTTGGCTTCGAACCAAGCCGCAAACATGCTATCCAATGATGTGAGCTGACCGCTACAACAAAGAAAACGCTTGCTTGTCGTAAACAAAAACAAACCCAAAAAAAGGTGTATTACAAAAAAGCTTTCTTTTTTTTTAGGTTCATAAATAAACATTTACTGCAACTCAAAACAGGGCTGTCTTTTCTTACTTTTCGCAAATATATTGATTTTTTTTTCGCCTTCGCCCTTTGATTTACTTGAAACTTCATGCTGCAGTGATCATATCCGTAGGAAACATTGACACGAAAAATAAAACCGGCAAAAAACAAAATAAAAAAAGCAAACTTTTATTATTATTTTTTTTTTTTTTAGATATGGCGACATTGGTTTAACGATGTAAGGGATCGGTTTGAATGGATTTACGCGACCGCACGTTGGTATACATGGCTTACCAGCTCCACATCAGAGGCCATTGAGCTGGCCTTGCTGCTGAGCGCCTATACCTTCTGGAGCGTGCATTTCACACCACTGAATTTGTTTTTTGGCTACAAGAACGGGTGGTTTTTCTTTTTTGGAATAGCCCAGAATAAATTACTGCGACTTTAGTCCAAAGTGACGACCAGCACGTGGCAATGGCTTCACGTGCAAGATAGAAATTGACGGGGGCGGAGGAGATCCCAGGCCGCAGAACCCATGCAGGACCCCTGATTCTGCAACGCCAGCTTTGCGTGCTTGGAGGAGTTTTGACTTGGCTGGACACTGTTCCATGTCCCACACCTTTACAAACCATGAACATGGCCGTTTGTGAAGTTTTGGTGCTTGGCACTTTGGCGAGCAATCAGAGCGCTTCCCAAAATTCTGCTCCCAAACGCATACCCTTGGAGAGCGGCTCAGAGGCCCTTTTCCTGAACGGTGTTTTACGCGCGCTGCAAAGCGGCTTGCACGTGTGTATTAGCTCTTCTTCGGTCCCAGTCACGCTGCCCCCTCTTGCTTGGCTATTTTCGGGAGGGCGGTGTTTGTGCTCGCGATAATCTCGCCCAGCAGATGAAAGAACCCTCGCTGCGCCTTCGTGTTTATGACTTGCCCGGCCATTCATGCCGCGGCTTCGTGCAGCCTCGTTTACGCACCTCGCTAAAATTGCCTTTTATACTTGCGTTCTTTTTTTTTTTTTACATTGAATTTGTTTTATTAGCTGAATTGCACGAGAAAACCGTCATAAAGAACTGTCGCGAAGGGGTGTCACAAAGGACCGTCACGTCAAAATCCACCCTAAATTCATCGGGGAAATTGACGTCACGTGATCGCGTCATGTGACGTCGAGGGTGATGTCAATTTCCTCGCTAAATTTAGCGAGGGAATTGATGTCACGTGACGCGACAACGTTGTGTGACCTCGAGTCACGTGGTGTCAATTTCTGCGAGGTGGTAGTTTGCGCTCAACGCATTTTGTGCCCCCGGTCTGACAGCGTAATCAAGCCTGTATATATATAATGTTTTTTTTCTTTTTTACCTCACCGACCATTTTATCGCGCTCACGTGCACGCGGATAAGGAGAGCGATGAGGACGCCGACGTGCTCTCGTAGTGGTAGTAACTAGTAACCTATCCTTGCCTTCTCGACGCTGGAGCGGGAACAGCGAAGATGACTGTTTCTGCACGATCTCACCTTAACTTTTGCCTCAAACGTACGCTAGATTATTATCGTTCTGATTATGCTTATTCTCGTTACGCGGTCGCTGACTGCGTCCACACTGGCACAAACGCCCTCACAGAAAAAACAAAAATAAGAAAAAAGCGGTATACGGGCTACGGTAGAGGAGGAGGAGTGAGTCCCGTCTCATGATCCTCGTTCGCTGAGAAACTTGTCGGCGCCGTCTCTTTGCACGATCGTAAACTAGTTTGCGCTCGCTCGTACTCGTCCCCGTGTCTCCTTCCTTGTGTTCTCGCGTTATTTTATGGTTATCTTATTTGGCCCGCGTCAGTCTTCTTTATTGCGTTCGTTAGTTGGTTGGTATAATATAGGCTGACGCGTCCCTGCCATCTTCCGGTTCTTGAATGACATGGACGGCTTCCTCGGCCGCGCTTAGTTTTTCGTCAACTCCAACGTACCGTTCTGCGCATGCGCACCCTTCCCCTCTCTTCTAGACAAACAAGCTCGCGGACGTGGAACGGCATGAAGTATACGGGTTTCCTGTGAGCTCAAAACAAAATGAAAGTTTACACGGCTCGCTAACTCGTCTCGCGTTTGTTGTTGCTTCGATGTTTACGCTCGTCGATACGCGCGCGAGGCAGCGTGAAACGGGTGCGCGTAAATATTTGAACGCGGCTACGCGGCCTCGAGGTTGTTCTACGTTGTACAGCAGTCGATCCTCGCAAAAAGTCTGTCTACTTTTTTCTAGATTGGTGCTTGTTGGAGCGCGCGCTCGATTGGCGGCAGATGTCGCTTCGTGGTGTGCTTCTATGAAGCCCCTCGATGTGTTTGCGTTTGTCTGGCATTTTATCAAGGTACTTTATGCTCCTATCGAGCTTTCCAAAAAAAGCGTGTGGCCGGTGCCATCTTGAGTGCTCGTGCGTATATGGCGCGTGCTTTCCTCGCTTTCCGAAACGACAGAATACGCACCTGCTGGGCTGTGATTTTGGAAGCATTAGAAAGGTCTATAAGGCCCCTTGATAAAGGCGTTTTTTTTTACAAGTACAGTCAACCATTGCTGTGGAAACAAGCAAGACACGTACCACGAGCGGGTGCTCCGCCGCCATTCGCTCCAAAGGGCCGCTCATTTCAGTGCTATACGCTGCCGTTTGCTTCCAATGGCCGCTCGAGACAGGTGTCTTGTACTCTGGCGCATTTTACTTGCAAGGTAAACGCAAACACATCGAGGGCCTTTATGCTTCTACAGGCTGTTTCTGAGTTATACACCGGCGTGAACAAATTCGTACGAATAAACAAAAATACTGATTGCAGTTAAACTTTTCATAAAACTGTCTTTGCGTGGTGCATTATACTCAAATTATGCACATTGAGGAAAACCGTAAAACCCGTCTCGTTGACACTTCGACCCACAAACGGCATAACTTGAAGCAAAAACGTGACAAAAACGTTATAATGCCAAATAAATGCTCGTGCACATACTAGCGTAACGGGATTCTTTACCATGCTCCGTTAATCCCGAATCTAGAAGAAACTTCTTTAAAACATACACTACCGTCGCTTTTAAATGAGCTCGAAGGTGAAAATATTAATTGACATTACTAAAAAATCAAAGGGTATGCTACGCGACATGCTACTGGAAAACAGTGATAACGACTTTTTTTTTTTTGTAAATAATCGATACAATAAGGTTGTATCTTGTTTTTTGCTTGTCCTGTTGAAATGTCTCTGCTGCTTTGCTACGCGGGGTAGGGCCTCGTCAAGCTGTAAGCCATGCAGCTTTTTGCCGTATCTCCCTTTTTTGTGTATAAAGGAAAATAAAATTATTATTATTATTATTATTATTATTATTGAACGTTAAAATGCTTAACCTTACTTTAAAAAAAAAAGAAAGAAAAAGTTTTGGTTAGGTTTCGCAAGTTGCCGCCCAATTAAAAGGGCTCGTCTCTATTCATCCATCCATCCATCCATAGATGAAAGATACCGTATACTCTTTACAAGCCAACAACATTGGCCCCTGCCAATTTAGAGCACGAAAGCTTATGTGGAGGGGTTGTAAATGTTTGGCGCAAGGTAGGGTATCTATATAGCCACTAAAGTCGCCGAAAAGATGAGAACGGCACGGCGTCTCTTTCGGATAGCACGTGCTCGGTGCCTTCTCACTATACCGAGTAACAATAAAACAAAGAGGAGGGGGGAGTGTGCCTTTTTTTCTTTTGTACATCATTGTATTATTAGAGTTTCTCAGAATTCTGTGCCCAGTTCTCTTTTAATTCCTTGCACAACTGTTTCGCCGATCCTACGTTCAGCTATAGTGACTTGTGTTTCTTCTTCGCTTAAACGCCACTTTATTTCGCGCGATCCGCGAGAAACCTCATTTCGAAAGTGCAGTCCATTTTACTCGGAACTGGAAGACAATATCCTTCCATTCACCATGTTATTACATTACTCGAAGCCAATAAGCTCGCAACTACTTCTACAATTTACCCGAAACACTTTTTCTTCCCTTTTTCTTTTTTCTGCTCTCTACAAACACTGGCGTTGGTATGCGAGAAGAACGCATACGTCCAACTTGCATTCCACAGTAAAGCCGAGAGAGAGAGAGAAGCACGAACGCCGATGCAAATGCGTCCAGCATGTCGGAAAGAGCGGCCACACGCTGTCGTTTTCTGTCCGTTCTCGGCAGCGCTGAAGGTAAACAGACGACCGCACGCACGCCCGCTCGTCTTCAAGTTCATTCCAGCGGCGCTTCTATTTTCGAGCTCTGCGCTCGAGGAACGGAATTTTCGATGCGAGCGTTCCAAGGGGATGCGCGAGCCGCGGGCATTTTTGCTCGAGTGGGTGGATGGGCGCCGGCTCCTCGAAGCACGCCTCTTTGCCGACAGCCTGGTATAATGTCCGCAATTGTTCATTTCATTATAAAAAAGAAGAAAAAAAAGTTAGCGGGAGCGTGTAGTTTGCCAAACTCCCGCGAACACATTCTACATTCAGTTGCGTCACGTTACACTGTGACTTCACGTCATGTGGTCTCGTCCAGTCTCATGTGACGAGCTGGTGGTCGCCCTCGCTTGACGTATATACCGTTCATTCGCTCGCGTGCGTTTGCGCTGTTCGGAGGCGAAATTCGCCACGACGCCTGTCCGTCGCGAGGTCGCGAACGATGAAGACATGCCTGCTTTCGCTCTCCTCGAAGGTCTTGTGGCCCCACGCCTTCTAGGCGTCCTCACTGACGATTCCGCGGCCGCTTCGTTTGCTTCTCAATCCCGCGCCGGGAACGTATCACGGGAATGCACGACCTCGACGCGTCCAGCTGCGCCCTCCCCGAATGTCACGGGACACTCGCGCGGCAGTGGATTCGCTTCCGACGCCTCGTAGCGTATACTCTGCGGTCCACCGTATGAAACAGAGTCGTATAGGAACTGCGTCTTGGAAGTGAACCGGTTCTTCCTCCGTGCAACGTAGGACCGAACCGCGGGGTCCTTCTTTGCATGCGCTCGAAACGTGCGCTCGAGTCCGTGGGCGCACAGGGGAAGGCGTACGCGTCTACGAGCCATCCGGCCTTCCTCACCTTCGGGGTGCGCTGTTGGTCGGAAGTTAGGATGCCTCCCCCGCTCTCCTTGTAAAGCCGCGCTCATACTGTTCATACGATAGACAGTCTGCAAGCGACATGTGTATGGCGTGTTTCTTTCTTCCTCGTGAGATGCTCCTGTGGCCATACGAAGTCTGTTCGCGGACATGTTACGAGCATGTACGAAGCAAGCATGCTTCGAAGCTGCTTGGCGCGTGTCCGCGGATATTTCTCTCGTGTCCGCGGAGAACATCTTTTGTACGATGTACGAGTGAACGCGGCTTGTCTTGCCTAGACGCGGCTCACCGTGCCGATAGGAAATTCCCTCGTTTACGAGAAAAGAAGAAGAAGACAAATAAAACAATATTGTCTTATTGCTCTTATAGAAACCTTCCGCCAAAAAAAAAAAGAAGAAGCTTTTGTTTTTACATAGTTGCCGATATGCAGCCACGCACGGAAGAAAACGAACCTTTCGACACGTCCGTCTCTTGGTCTCAAAAAGTTTATACCATGCATCCGGGTATCTCAGCATGTGAACAACTTTTCTGTCCTGCGGGTATTCCTCTGATAGGCTGTCCCAATGTTGCTTGTGCACACATTTGACATTCTGTGACGCGCTATGGCGGGAACCGAGGGGATGTTACACGCTCATTTCCTTTCGCCATTTTTCGAGCCGTAAATCGTTTTCAGATAAACCCTCCGTCTGGCACTACCCTAGTGGAGTTTGAGTAGATCGTTTTGATACCTCCGATGACGGTAAACGATGCGACGCGTGCGCCAAGGCGTCGGCCGAGTGGGGGTGTCGTTGTCGGGGCCATCGGATCGATCGGCTAAAACTCCCTACGATTGCACACCTCCGGAAGCGACTGATTGCGTTCCGACACCGGAAATCTATAGTTCCGCGTAAACAGCTTACGCGCGCGCTTCGGCACTGATTGCCGACACTGAAATTGTCGCGGGCGCCGAAAGTCTCGCGTATAGCGCCGCTGCAATTTCATTACGTTGAAACCAGCCGCGTTAGGTCCCTGCCCCGCCGATGAACCCCGGACTCATCCGAGCGGGAGCACTAATTGCGAGAGTCGGTAATTGGCTTCCTCGAGGCCAACATCTCAAAAGGCCTTCCCCGTTTTCCTCTTGAATACTGCCATCCCGTGAATAACGTTCCTCCTCTGCAGCTCTACTTCGATGCCCCTTACAATGGGCAGCAGCGGACGCTACGAGCCATATACACACAGCCAATCCGGCTCTGGGAACATACCACGTGACTCTACGTGCCCCGCGCGTCGCATGCGTTCCCTCAAAGGTCACGTGACATTACCGCGGCAATGGATTGGCTCCGATGGCTTCTAGCGTCCTTTGTGGTCCATCGAAAGGTGTGCCGATTTCTCCGTACACACATAAGCAGACGTTGCCATGGACGTCCTCGTAGGAGCAGTCGCGCGTCTACCTTTTCCCACGTGATCACGTCTCACGCCCTAAGCACAGAGAGCGGAGTCAGGTGATAAAAGGGAAGCGGTTGATTGGGCCGGCGAGCGCCTAGCTCCCAGCGCACTGTCAGCTTGGAGTTAAATGGAGCTGTGACGCAAAGCGGATAACTTCGTTAGGGGAACGCGAAACGCGCTTTCGCCGAAATTGAAGGGACTCTGAGCAGCGTTGCGCGGTGTCCTAACGCATGCCATGCGTGCCTAATTTTGGAATGAGCTGATTTTTTTTTTCGAAATCTGCACGTTGTACAGACTTCAGAATTAATGGAGCGATTATTTAGCGCTCTGCTCGCGTTATGAGAAACAAACATGTAACCGAGGGTTGCGAAAGTGGAAAATGAACGTCCCCATCAGCCCTCGTTCGTTAGTGGTGTACTGTTGTTGGGTGCCACGCGTGTTTTGTAATGTTGTCGACTAATGGGAAATATGTGTCTCAACCTCGTTTCCAATTTGCTGCCAGACTTGCGATGCGCGTGTTTCCCATACGACCATGTCCTGGGAAGCTCTCTGACGAGTTTTACGACGCTTGAGCTCCTAGGTGCGATGCAATCTGCAGGATAGTGTATACTTGGATTGTTAGAACGTTCGAGTGTTCAGGACTTTCCAACAAAACAACGAAGTTCGATTTCGAACGGATGGTCGCACTTAAAGGGATTGTCCGGTCAAAACCGGAAGTACTTAAGTTCTTGCGCTCGTTACGTCGAGGGAGCCTTCATGTAGAGAAAGGTCATTTTTATTTTGATATATGATCTCCCGTTATTAATTAAACCTTTCATGAGCCTATGTACGAAACTGCACCCCGAATTTCGCCAGTGGCAATGGCTGACATCCGTAGGTGCTGCGTGACGTCACAAAACGCAAAGGTTTGTCGGATGGTCGGGATAACAAGCGTTGGTCGATGAATGTATTGTATTTTGTTTCGAATTATATAGTCTCCTAGGCTGTACCCTACCTAAATACGGTTCTTTAATGCAGTTCCCAAGCATGTGCAAAAAAAGTCACGCCTTTTAGCAGGAAATTACTCGCAGACAGCCATAAGCTTCGAGCAAACGTATGCCGTTTCGCGCAAACACAACTGCGACGGCCACCGACCGAACTAGGGGCGCTTGCAAAGCAAAGGATGCAGATTTCTCCTCTGAAGCGGCACCTAAGTACACGAAGCGGCATCTGGGTACACGTCAGCGGATCCACTGGATCGGTGATGAGGCTGCGGGTCGCTCCCTCAGAGGCGATGTCCGCGGGTCGAAAACAAACGGCGAATCGTTCAAATGCATGTCGTCACTTGACTTGGACGAGCTTGATGAATCGTAGTCACGCTCCATTTTCACACGCGGGTCAAACAGAATCGGGCTGAACGCATGCTAAATACAACCAGTGGCGTCGCGAGGGTCAGCGGCACCCGGGGCAATAGCCCGCCGCGACCCCCCCCCCCCAACCCGCTCTCGCGTGGCCCGTCGCGACCGCCCCCCCCCCCTCTTGAGACGCCGCTGAATACAACTTCTGGTATCGTTTCCAGGTGGCCTTGCTGTTGGTTTGGGTTTCGCTGCATAATCAAATTGATTAATCCGATTTGGGCGAGGAGTGGATGGACGTAGTTTATTATCGTTGGCACAGCATCACACCTCAGCTTACGAGCCTTCTGTCCGCTTAGAGCTCAGCTCGTAGCTCTCTTTGTGAGATGATTGCTGCATAAGCGGGATCTCGATCTTGACGGGAACCTAGGCCCTATGCACGGCGACGATCCACTTCGCTCGTCACTGCACGTCTCGCGGAAAAGTGTGGAACGTCATGTCTTGGCTCGCATGTGCTGCCCGGTGGTTGTGGTACCCAACCGCGCAACAAAAATCTCACCCAACTACGAAACAAGTCGAGCACAACAAGAAAAACGAAGCACGCTGAAGCAGACAAAAATGCTCGCTTTGTGTTTTGTGACGTCAGAGCTTCAATGTTGCCAACGAAAGCAGCGTTTACGCTAGAATGCGATTCGAGCAGCATAAATTCAATTACTCACGCAGAGGGGCATACAAAATTCAGATATTGCACGTACGATCCGTCTCGAGGCAATAACAATGATATTCAATTGGTTTCTCGAATACAAAATTTGACCGGACAATCCCTTTAAGTGATCACTGTCGCGTAGTAAATAGGGAAGTTACTGTGATGCCGGCAGCTTTTCCTCATTTTCTTTTCTTTCTCTCTCTCTCTCTCTCATCTCTCTCTCTCTCTCTCTCTCTCCCTCTCCGGTTGACAGTCGATCTCTAAAACGATTAAATAATAGTGGACGTAGGCCAAGCCCGGTAACGCCATTTTCCATTTTTGTATTGCCGCTGATGGCTTTTTTTTGTTTTTGTTTTTTATTGTTAATCTCTTGCCGGTTTGCTTTTGATAAGATTTTAGTATGGTAAATGTATACGGCATCAATGAGGACGCACGTGCCTCTGTTTCTCTCCGATGGTAGTCACAGCTAAAGGCCCGTTCACACACTTCTGACTTCTTAGAACCGAGTGCCTTAAAACCTCTTAAAATCTCTTACGACGAGAGAACGCACTAGCACGCTGGCGCCATCTGTGCGGTGACTCTGCAACTGCATTTTACTGGAGCAGCATGTTTTGCGGTATTTGCGAAGTCAAATGTACGTACTACCTACAAGAAACGGTCGTTTATAACATGGGCAAAAGTTTTCGAGCCAAAAAAGAGAAAAATGATGCGCGAAAAATATATATATATGGGACCGCCAAGTGTTCCACGGCTCCCCGATAGGTGACGCCAGTGTGTTCTCTTGTTGTAAGAGATTTTAAGAGGTTTCAATTGGCAGACGGTTCTAGAAGTCGCAACGTGTGAACGGCCTTAAAGGCTGCACTTCACACACGTGCGACCGCTTATACCACCGAATGCTTTAAAACCTCTCGGGATCGATGACAACGAAACAACTATAGTGAAGGTATATGCCATGCCGTAACCCTAGACGCCCAGCAACAAAGTACCTTCTGGCGAGTTAACCTTCGTATCGTCACGGACACCAAGATCACAACGGAAACGAGTCCGTCGAAACCCAAACACGAAACTGTCTCTGTGCGATGTACGACGAGCAGAGGGACCGCGGGATTCGGATGGGAGCATCGCAAAATGAGCAAACATGCATTCGGGAGGGTATACGTTGCGGACGTGGCGGTCCTCCAGAAGCAGGGCGTCCCTGCACGAAGGCAGATCGACCGTGCCCCTTCCTGGGCTACGTTATCTCCCGCCACCGGACGAGAGGCGACGGACTGGAAAAGCGGTCGGGAGCGAGGCGGGCCGAATGGCGTGCGACGCACGACTTATCGAGCCTGCCGCAGGATAAGCGGCGTCACGCAGCGCCCGCTTCCCTTCGCAGAAGGAGGCTACACAGGCAGCGCGCACGGAAGTCGGCTCTCGGCGACCGCCGCTCGCACGCCACCGTCCTTCGGGAGAGCGGCGTGGCCGTGCGCTTTCTGTATACGGGATCGGTGGCCGAGTGGGCTAATGCGTCTCAGCTCGAAGCGTGGAGGAGCGAATGCTTGCGCCGCAGAACCTCCTGGGTTCGACCCCACCCCTGTCCGTTTCGAACTGGATGAGTTCCGTACCGGCACGCGTTCGTGCAATCACTACTGCATGGTGAACGTTAAAGACCCCAGGTCGACGGTTGTGCTGCGCTGGCTAAATTTCTCATCTAAGCTAAGAGTCAAGTCACCTGTGGAGGGAGGCTGACTGAACATACGAGCAACGCAATATTGGTGCGCTTTCTGTCGACCGTCGTTCACTGACGGCACATATCTGAATCTACCTATTCTCGGCGTCATCTTTTCGAATAGATAGGTTTATATGAAAACCCCGCGCAGGCCTTGGCTGCTCGTGTTGGATGTCGGTCGCGCAGTAGGGAGGCCACGGGAGGGAGCGTCAACAACAGAGTGAAGCTGTTGGTCTGACGTCATAGCCCCCTCCACGAGAAGCGAAGTTTCACGTGACGTCATATAGTGTAACCTGACTTCCGTGTCACGTGACGTCAGGGTCACGTGGCGTCACAGCGTGACGCGATGGTATCGAGGTGCCATTTCGAAGGTGTCATTTCCCGCATTAGCGCAGTATCTCTGCTAGAGGGGCGTGAAGGCGATGTGCATCCGGCACACACACCTCCGTGACGAGACATCGCGGCCTCCGAGACTGACGCTGGCCGCGGACGGAGAAAGTGCGGGGAGGAGAAACTGCCGTATTCAGTCGAGATTCGGTGGATTCAGCCGGGCGTGAATGGCGTGAAGCGAGCGTGGAGGAAGGGCAGCGGGGCAGGGAGAGAGACATGGCGGCGGCTTCGCAGGGCCGACGCGGGAACGGGACCTCGCCGGCTCGCGTCGGCGAGCGCTCCTCGGGCAAGCAGTGCTCCCTCCTTTGGGCGCGCCGAAACTGGGTCGCTCTCGCCGGAGGTGGGCCGCTGGCGACGGGGTCGCGTGGGGGTCCTCTCGGCTGGCCGCAGCAACGGGGAGGGGCCGCCCGGTTCCGCCTCGTCTCGGGTGGAACATGCGCGCGCCCTGCGTGGTCCCGAAGTACGGCTGTTTCTTTCTGTTTTTTGAAAATGGCAGCTTTATATGGGAACCATGCGCGGACCTCACTGCTCGTGTTGGTTGCGCCATAGCAAAGCCATAAGCGAGGATGCCAGCAACGCGGCTGTGCCCTTTGGTTCGGCGTCATAGTCCCTGCCGCAAGAAGCTCAAGAGTCACGTAGCGTCTATGTCACGTGACGTCACGGTGTTACATCACGTCACAGTGTCACGAGACATCGTGTCATTACGCTAAATTCCGATGGAAAAATTCCGATGGAAAGTGCTTCTCGTTGAAAACCTCATCAATTACTGTCGCACCTTCATTAGATATTCGACAAAATGTCCAAACCGTGCGACTTTTTCTTGTTCATTTTTTCGTTTCATCGTTTCTAAGTGAGTTGCCACGTCTTCTCCCTCCCTTCGGCTTGTCCAAGTTCTCGCAGCATCCTGCTGCTGATCGGAACTCGCTGCCAAGCGACCCCGAAATCGCGCGCTCCTTGCGCATTACGTAAGCCTCACCACGGTTGGGTGAGCGCATTGGCAACGACAACTTGGCGAGGTTTCGCCTGATTGGGGTGGGACTTCACCTTCCCTATGTATCTTTTCTCGAGTCAACTCAGCACACGCTGATTCGCTGACGAGGTGTGCTTGCTCCTACATATCTGTCTATTGCCACACGCTCATCAGGTGCCATACACCAACACCCGTTTTACAAACAAGCCCGCTCTCCCCACGCCAGGTTTGGGCACTGCGCCGGCGCAGATACAGCTCGAAATGAAGCGTCTGCTCACACGCAGTGCTGACAGCAGTGGCGTGGCTTCGGAGAGTTGAGCTGGTGTATATAATATTGGAATGCCCGATCTGATCACAATTAACAGTCAACGGAATCCAAGGAGGAGTCGCGCAAGAGAGGGGACGCACGCTCAGAGACATCGTTGTATACCCCCGTTCGCTTTCCTTGTCTCGAGTTTTGCCTATCACTCGCACAAATCCCGTAATGTAGGCCAAAGAGAGGTGGCAATACGGTCGGATACTGACGCTATGCGCACCAATACCGCGAGCGATGCGAGACGGCACGCACGTACAACTATACATAACATACGGAAGACCATCGCGCAACTCCTTTAGAAAGTCATCCTCTCGACAGCTGCGTTCATTGGCAAACTTCAAAAACGTATTGGCGAGTTTTTTTATTTTTACCCACTCTTACGGTTTTGTCGTTAAACCGTCAGGCGCTGTGAAAATTTGATTACTTCGTGAAGGCTGGCGAGCGAACTTGCCGCGACAGCTTTTCCCTTCTAGCCATTAGGTGCCGTCGATTTCGCACAAGTCGCCAATGGCGCGTTCGTGGCCTTCCGTCTTTCTGCCACCTTTCTCCTCACACCTCACTCTATAGAAATGAACCGCCAAAGCGGAACAGAATCTAACGAACCGCGTAACCACCGCCCCGACGTGGCGAAGAAGACGTAATCATCGGAACGGAAGCGGGCGATTGTGTCTCCCCGCTAGATGAGGCGGATTATTTCGCGCGCCGATGGCCTTTCAGACGTAATTTCCCTCTCGTCTGCGAGGCGTATAGCTTCCTTTTGTGCTCAGCTGTGTCGTCGACTGTCCTAATCAGCGCCCTCGGTCCGATCGAAGACACCGCCACCCGGGCGTATCTCTCTAATACCAATGCGGAGCGCTAGGTTCGTCTGCTTCTTTTGCACGGGTTGTGGTGACGTCAGAACGCAGAGCTCTGACGTCACCACAAAAGAAGCAGAGGAACTTGCGCTTCGCATACAACCTAGAAGACGAGGCCTGCGCGTGACGTCATCGTTTGTGGATCTCTGACCCGCCCACCAGCGCCAGACACGCCGAAGATCGACGAGAGTCGGCAGACGCGTCCGTCTTGGCGTCGCCGAGTGCTAGCGTCGCCCCAGTTGTGAGACGCTGCAAGACGCCCTGGCGGCGATGCGAGTATATTTGTTTGGTAATGTTTGGGCTCCCGACTTGGTCGTCGCGGGTCCCTCTGCCTTTCTCCGCCGATGGCCGCCTTCTCCGCACCCTCCCGGCGTCGGGTCGGGGCCAGCCGAATCTAGGTCAACGGTTTCCATCCAGGACCGGAAACTGGGTCGAGCGTTAAAGGCCCGCCGCTCGAACCCCGAGGGAATCACCTTAGACCCCGAGGTTTCCCCGGACTCGCCTTTTCTCCTCGGGTCGAGAAAATGGGGTGCAGAATTGGGAGAAGTTCATCTTCTCCTTTCTTCTTTTTTTTTCATTGCAAGTTGTTATTTTATGTGTGTGTGTGTGTGTGTGTGTGTGTGTGTGTGTGTGTGTGTGTGTGTCCCTACGTTTGTCTATTGGTTGGGTTTGTATTTTGCGTGTGGCTGTGAATCACGTGTTTTGTTTGGTTTGTATTATGTGTGTGTGTGTATATCGCGTGTGTTTGTCTATTAGTTGAGATCGTATTTTCTGTGTGTGTGTGTGTGTGTGTGGGAGAGAATCACGTATGTTTGTTTGGATTGTATTTTGTTCGTGCGTGTGTGTTTTGTCTGTCAGTGCGTGAAGCAGCGGTAGAACTCTTTCTGGGAGACGGGAAAGCAGGCATCGATTCGCGGCAGGTCTCAACGATTGTTGACGTTCTGCGCGATGCGTCTTTGTTTCTCGCTTTATGGCTTTCGCTTTCTTTAATTCTGGACCTCTTCGACTTTACTCGCTCCTTTTTTATTTTTTTTGTACATTGCGGTTGTTGTAGGCCAGAGCCAGAAAGGCGCATTTTGGGTGAAAAAGAGCGAACAAAATTATATCAGATGATATCAGCCGATGAGGACAGATCAAACGTTGGCTGTCTTTGTGCTTAAAGAAATTATCGCAACGGTCAAGCCTAAAAACGATTTTTGTTTGTCCTTTTCTTTTTATAGCTTTTTTAGTTCTGAGAACTGTGGCGCGATACGGCTGGTGCACACGTATCTTCTGTAAGAAATATCAGTTTATTCATTTTACTTTTTTTTTTTTTCATCGGGGAGTTGGTGTCTGAAATATCCGAAGTTGAGGATTGTACAAATAAATATAGATTCGAAAAAAACAAAATACATGAGAGAGGCATATTTTTTACTTCCAAATGCCAACTGTTGCATTTGGTAACTTTTTTTTTGTCAATGTATGTTATATTTTGTGTGTATTATATTATTACACTGCAGCAAATTCCCGTGCGCTTTCTCTGAGAGACGGTCCCCAGCCTGCGATCACGAAGGACGCACTACTGGCAAAACGTTCTCGCATACGGAAAAAGAAACTCAAACATACGATTTGCCACGGAGCATGATGTATCTCATACTCCCACTGTCACATCGAAGACTTCTCTGTTCAATTTAATGTTTTTTTTTTCTTTTATATATATAGTGTTTTGTTTGTTTCTTTCTTTCTTTGCGGCGTTTTTTTTTTTGTGTGTTTTGCGGAAATGTAGACTTTAAAAGTGTGGGTTGAAGAAAAAACGAAGACAAAAAACATAAACCCATTAGTTTTGTCATTTAAAAAAAAAAAGGATATAATTAGTTGTTTATACAGCGTGAGGTTAGTCTACCAGAAACATGGCGACATTGTTACCTCATTTCGCTTTCTCCTGTACGTTCTGATTACATTGTGATCAACGCGTTGGGAACCTCATTATCCGCGGCGACCTTGCATCGTGGAGTTCCGTTTTATTCCTTATTCTTCGCTAAAGCGCGTCCATCTTGCGACTCTGTATTTATTTTCGGGCCTTTAGAAACCAGAATAATTTCACAGACGTGATTTGAATATACGATGTGGCAGTGCGTATCTCGTCGCTCTTATTCTGGGGCCGGAGAGACAGTCTCCACCGCTTCTTGAATCATAATTTCCCATTGTTTCAAAATTGTGCATCGTCGCTAACGTCGTTTTGTTTCTGCGAGTTCGGCTGAGCCATCCGTTAATTACGTTCGCGTGTCGACAGCACGCCGCTTTTGTCGTGCATTCGGGACTGGTAGTTCGAAACGAAGCTAATTATTTTCACGCGTAGCTGCTTGCGAGCGAGATCGACAGAAGCGCTACGAGATGACCGTATCTGTTTATAAGTTGTAAGGAGCTCTTTTCTTTATCTACTAGTTGTATTGTTATGTTGTTGGTTATTTTGTAAACCATACTGATTTTGGAGGTGTCGTTTTCACGAACGCCGTGGTGAGCCTATACACTGATCAGCCAAAACATTATGACCACCCACCTAATACCGCGTCGATCTATCTTTTGAACGCAGAACAGTCGAAACCCACCTGGGAATAAGTGCCTCGAGTTAGATTGCACCTGTACTACGTACAGGTCGCACAATTCCTGTAGATTACGAGGAGGTGGTTTGCGAGCATTGAGCTGAGGCCCCATCACACCTCAAATGCAGTGTCCGGACATCAGCTGGAATTCCTCATCGTGCTCTTCAATCCACTGTAGCACAATTCTGTCCTTGTGGCATGGACCTTTGCCCTGTTGGACGATTTAAGTTTCTAGGTGGAATTGCCTGGCCGCACTGAGCGAGGAGAGTGGGCCGCAACTCTGGACTGCGAGGGCGGCTATTACACGGGGTGACGGGCGGCGCCCATTTGTTGAAGGGCCTCTCCGTGCTGCGGTCTCGCTTTTCGCCCGGCAACGGCACGGTCGGCGCCCCGGGTTGCCATGGCAGGCGACAGGGTCCTCCTCCCGGCTTTGTTGGGCGGACTCCGAGGGTCTCTTGAGTGTAGTATAACAAATTGGATGACAAACTACAAGGACTTTTTTATTTTTATTTTATCGCCACAGATTTTTTTTTTTTTAGGGTTTTGTTTGATTGGTGAGTTTGCCGATATACGTTTCGTGACAAACTAAACCAGTAGCTCTCAAACGGGGGTCCGCGGACCTTTCGGGGTCCCAGAAGGCCTTCTTAGGGTCCGCGAAATCTCCGAGTTGAGCTGAGCAATTCAACTTTTCTTTTATTGATACTATAGCTGTCCACAAAACTAAACGGACCAAACCATGTGCACAGAGTGAGTATAGGGTTGATTATTCTCCGTTTCAGAGCTTCAAAGTTGGTTTTCATGCATTTCGTTTTCTTCATTGACTTGTCTGTCATTGTAATCGTCCCAAAATTCTCCTCCCCCTGGTAAATGGGCTCCCCCATCACTTCCACCAATCTAGAAGGGGTCCCGATACATCAGTGGTTGAGAACCACGGAGCTAAACAAAACCTCTATCGCATATCGTTTTTTGTTTGTTTTTGTTTTTATTTGAACGGTCTCTTTACTTTTTTGTCCCGTTGGACCAGTCATTCTGCTTTTGAAAGGTTGCAACGATGGAAGACGATGATTTCAGAGACGCGAGATGCGCGAAATCGAGTCGAAAACAATTCACCCGACGACATCGCACCTCAAGACGACACGCTCGTGGCTTCTCAACTGTTGTCAATTGCGTTTTTTCGTTTTTTTTTTAGTGAAATGCAGTCGCGTATCTTTATTAATTCGATCAACATAAACACAGAACTTCGTGGAAACCAAGTTGGTCAAAAATGGTCACTCCATTCTCATGCGCATCTCCACACTGAGTTGTACGTGAAGTCGACGTGTCTTGCCAGCGTGGCCACGCAGCGCGTGCGACGATCTGGCTTCGCAAGTAAAACCCCTTCTTCCCCGTCTTCGTTCGGCAACGGCCTGTCACGCCGCACGTGCAAGGCCACCCCCGTCGCTCACATCTAGCGCAATAACCCTCCGTAAAACCTTCGACGGCGGGACAGCAACGAATACGTTGACCCCGCAGGTAAGTTGGTAAACAGGCCGATGGAAACCGGGCGCACCCGTCAACCTTTTAAACTGCACGCGGTAATTTACGGACTAATCCCCCCGGCTTCCGTGAGCGTCGCTTCTCCCGGCCGCAGCGCTGCTAAGACCCAAATCCACCCCAAGCCGACAGTGCGGTGTGAGGTGCGTGCCCGCTGGACCAGTCCCACGTCTATCTTTTGCCACGTGACCTGTCTCCCGCCCATACCGACGCGTATAAAGCGGCGTCACGGGACGAAAGGGAGGCTGCTGATTGGACGGGCGAGCGCGTAGCTTCCAACGCACCGTCAGCTCAGGAGTGAACGGAACAGAGCGCGAGGCGAGTCTGCCCATTAGCGGCGGTCGCGTGATTATTGTGTGTGTGTTTGGGCGTCGTCATTGCGGCGTGGGCGGCCTGAGCACTCCGAGCAGTGGTCCGAGGCAAGAGGAGCGTGCGGCAACGAAGCAGCCGCCATTAGTCGCGTAGCAACGCCATCCGCCTTCCTCCTCTGCCCCGACGCCGGGGGAGCGGGTACCGTTGGTCGTGGCGCTTCTCTCGGACGTGTCTTCTGCTGAAGATGACACGTCAGTTTTTCTGTTCGCCCCTGGAGCCGGGGTCACACTGCTTATACATAGTACAAGACGCTCGCAGACTGTCTGATGCGTGTTTCTTGCTTGAATGGCGGAGCTGTTACGTTGATCACACAAAAGCTGTCTTCAGACATGTGCAAAGCATACATCGTTTGAGGGAAAAGGTGTGGTTTGTTCACTGCAGAGATGGCAGGAATGACATTACTGTAATGAAGTTACAGTAATGAAATTACTTTTTGTGGTAATGAGTAATGCAATGCATTAGCTTTTCTATGCTAGTAATTTAGTCATGTAATGAACTAATTTGAGGGAGTAATTTCGAAAAAAATACTCATTACTTTTGAAATTACTTTTGTCCCAAATGAGAAAGTTCGTTTGCGAGCTTTAAAGAAAAAGAGAGCATTTAATTTGCACGGATGAAATGTCCTGAGACACCAGAACAAATAAACGACGGTCATCTGAGCGCGAAGCCTCGTACGAAGAACCCGACAGACGCGCATAGGCGGGCTGCAAAGGCGAAGGAGAAAAGGTTGTGTGTAAAGACATCGCTGGAAGGCCACGGTTCACTAACCCCAGGCAAGACAGATTCACGGTGTCACGTCATAACGGCGATACTATACTTCGTTCATCCCTAAGCTGACAGTGCGGTGGGAGCTGCGAGCTCACCAGAACCAATCAACCACCTTCCTTTGATCGCCTGACCCGTCCCTTTCTCTGCGCGTGGATATGAACGAGAGCGTGGTTACGTGGCGAAAGATAGACGTGTGACTGTTCCAGCGAGCACGTAGCTTCCACCGCACTGTCAACTTAGGGATGAACAGCTTATAGGCTACAAGGCGAAGGGCACGTCACCAGTGAGGTCGAACATATTGAAAACCTGAGAATACAGGAGAAAAAGCTATCCCCAGCCTTCTTGCTCTTTCGTCAAGCAAGGTCAAATCGTAAGCTTGACCATTAGAACAACAAACGATCGGAATGAATAGTTGATCCAAAATGCCTCGTCAAGGAACCGGAACGTTTCGTGCGCATCCTTGGCAGTAAATGTGCTTTTTGTACTCGGAAAATATGGGAATCGAGCAGAGCAGATGCCGCTCGCGCGTATGCCTCGCTGCCTTTCCGGGATTTGGACTGGAAACCTTTATTGTTGGCTAGAGTTACAGGTGGGTATGCAGTTTATTGGAGTAAGCCTACGAGTAGATATCGCCACCCGTTTGTTGGGAAAGCACACATGTTAGGAAACTCGCGCCGTCCCTTTCCTCAGCTGGCGGCGCTATCTGCCTAGCAAATATCCAGCCTCCTTGTGTGACACCGCGAAATACCTTGGGCTCTTCGGAACAATACTCCTTGAGACGGATGACCGGGAATTCGTCAACCAGTGATTCCGTTTGAGGCGGAAGGGAAACATTTCACGTTTCCCTTCCTTTCTATACCTTTTTAACAAAGCAAAAACGGAAACATATCTTCTTTTTTTTTTAACTAGGCACCTTTACCGTTGAATTAACAGCGAAACTGGTGAGTCGACTGTCTTTGAGTCACATCTAAAGAATAAGCTATTCGTCATGTTTCACACTAGCTTCATCATGTTTCACACTTATGTCGTGTGCGCCAGCAAAAGGACTGTTCAGTATGGTTCACTTTGAGGCGCATAAGGCTGCTGCGATGTAAGCAGGAAGATCTGAGTTGTGGTACAAATAATGTAAATAAAATTAGCACAAATTACTGCCTCGAAGTATTGAAAAGTAATGTCAAAATAATTTTATTACCTTTGTAAAGTAATTGTAATGTAATGCCATTACTTTTAGTCTCCGGTAATTTGTGATGTAATGTAATTACATTTTAGCTGTTTCGTGAAACGTAGTTAGTAATGTAATTTAATTACTTTCTGAAAGTAAATTTTTCATCACTGGCTTCTTGTCGCCAGTCCGAAAGCCTCGGGCCACACGCTGACGTCCATTCCCCCGTTGCCGCGACGTCTCGCCAACGCGCTTGGCGAAAAAAAAAATGGCCAAAACATAGGGCACTTACTTGCATACAGCATCAGAGATCAGCAGACGGAAGGGTCAAAAATATCGAATCTCTTTTAATGAAGATTAGACAGCGGGAAGGCTTACAATAGCATTGTCTGCCAATGAAGTATGATTGCGTACATGGCGCGAGACACCAAACGCAATTTCGAGACGGACTTAACTTCCCCGTGTCTATAAACCTCCACGCAACAAATTTGACTGCTTTTCTTTTTCTTTTTTCCCTCAGTACGTGAGAGGCTTTTTTCGCGAACTGTCTTCCAAACGACAGACGCTAGCGATCGTCGTAAACAGCGTTAATCCGAGCGATTCGTACGACCAACTAATCTGGGAGCGTCCCCGTCGCGGATCACACGGTCGTTTCCTCGACTAATGGGACGCTCTGTTTACGAGCAGCCTCACGTATATATTCCGGCGACGGCGGAATTGCCGCGCCGTGCGGTCCGGGCTCGGCGTCGAGCTCTCCGTTTCACCTCACGATGGACCGCACGGGACGCTACGAGCCATCCCAGCCGCGTTCACACTGCTATAAAACATTTCGCAGACGTTTTTAGAGGCATGTCCGCTGATAATAGACCCTTTTAAAAAGTTCATCGAGCAACATTGGGGCGGTCGCCATTGCTGTCGAACCCAAGCGCGTCGGGGCCTTTATTTCAGCCACTCAATGAAATGCTGCGTGAGACTCACGCGACCTACGGGGATAGGGAAGCGGCGCGCGGTGGGGCGCGTCACGTGATCCGTCCTCGGCGCAGGATTGGCTGGGATGGCTCGTAGGCTCCGCCGCAGTCCACCGCAAGGTGAATTAAGCGGAGGCTGAGATGCTTAAGGCCAAAAAGCGTCGTGGCGGCGAATGTCGGGGCCAATGAGCGGCCGACGCGATGTCTTCCCGCCGCCTCCGAGCACGACCAATTTATTTTTGGAGGGTTTAGCGTTTCCAATGAAATGGGACGCACGAGTGGCATCAACGTTGCTGATTTAAAAGTCTTATTTTTTTTCTATCGATCGTTTTGTTATATTTTTTTATTATTCAAACTGTCTCTCGAAATGTCAATTTAGGGCCCCGTCTGTAAACCCACTCTCAAGTTAGCTAAGACTGTGCGTTCAAACCCTTATATTTCAGCCGAACTAAGCTTGTAATATAAACAACCAAAGCTTTTTTTTTTTTTTTTTTAATATCAGGTTTTGGTGAATTACAAAAACAAACAAGAGTGGTGCAAAATCTTTTCAATATAAAAAGAATGTAGAAACATACTCTAACGCTACTTCTCAAAAAAAAATGCTTACTGCGCTGATTTTGGCAGTTATTATGGCGTGCTACGAGCTTTTCGATGCCTTCCCCAGAAGAACAACGTGGCCGCCATGGGTTCTCATTGTCTTTATGACGATACCCTATATGCGTCGTCATAAAGACATCGAGTCACTAAAATATAGGTGTCGTCACAAAGACACTGCTTGCGCCGTACAAACTTCCTTTCTAAACAAAACAAAAAAAAAAACAAGAAGAATTTTGTTAATTTGGCATAATGCCCGATTTATATTGGTGCGAATTTGCTTATATGATTTGGCAGTTCCAACCTCACTCGTGAGGAGGCGAAAAACAAACGTGCATGAAAGCTGCACTGCTCGTCGTCGCGAGCAAAATCGCGCCATCTGAATCGGCCGCAGTCACACTTCCCATACATCGTATACAAAGACATCGCCGGAGACATTATGTGACTGAATTATCCGCGACACGCCTCAAGCATATGTTCCAAGCATGTTTGTTTCATACATAACTGTATACGCTCCGAACATGTTTGCGGCCGGTTCGCACATAACCATCGTGGCAGGAGCTTCATACAAGGAAGAAACACGCCACAGACAAATGTCTGCGGGCAGTTTTTTTTATTTTTTTTTATTATGTATTAGCAGGATTACCGCGGCTTAACAGACACTGGGATTACACTGTCTTCGCTTTGGAGACGATGATTTGTGTTTTATATATTGCGGCAAGATTGAACAAAGCACGGAACTGTCGTTCACTATGCTCAGTCGACAGTTCAGTCTCTAAAGGGCGGCTCAGAAGAGCTTATGCGCCGAGAACCTGATGGAGGGGGGGGGGAGAGAGAGAGAGAGAGAGAGAGAGAGAGACGATAGTGCACCGCGGGGACGTTAGAACGCCCAGCTCTGGTCTGAATCATTAGTAGGTATTGGGCAGGAGATCCAACTATAAGGGGCGCTTTATCGAGCTTGTTGTCCCCACTGCCCGGTGTTTACTAATAACGCATAACATAGAAATTGAACCTCGCCTAGCACGGTCTGGGCCCGAGCGCTTCGCTTTGGCCAGTGCCATAGCTTCCTATATACAGACGAAGCCTGGCAGATTGCCGCGAGAAGCGGCCGCCGAAATGGAGAAAGGTGGAGCGGCACAACGTTAGAGCGGCAGACAACGGATGAGAGGAGAGCCACGCGACTGGCGCCCCGCTGCGGCGAGACGCCGAAACAGACTTCTCCCGAGCGAACAAGTGTGTTTCGGGTCCTCGCCGCTGCAACAGCTGTGCGCTGACGTCCAGATTCCCCGAGAAATGGCTCTTTGATGCTCTCATGCTACCAGATCCTCGCGCTCCAAATCGGTGACATGGCACTATATATGGCTCCGTCGTCGAACTGCCAGGCTTTGGGAGTATGAGGAGGCTATGGCAGTAGAAACAAAGGCAGCTCGCCTTGTGTACCCACTACTATTCATTGGAACCAAAGCTCGGCGTTCTATAACATCCCCACGTGGTCTCGACTGATTAAAGATACTGCCCGAGTCCAACAAACAAAGGCGATATGTTTATTTGTTCTAAAGGATTTTTTGTTAATTTTAGCGATGCATTCTTTCGCAAACTCTGGAGGACCTGCTGCTTTCGCTGCCTTTGTGATGTACATGCTGGGAATATTTCGGCTTTCAAAGGTTTCCTAGTCCTACTAAAACATTTTTCATTGCCGCTAAATTTGTTCCCGTGCACTACGCTATAAACTCTCATAAACAAGCGACGTGCAACACACGAAGTCCAATACGTTCTTCTGTCCGCTGCAGATGGGATCGGCGATTTTACCCTTCTTCGGTCGGTGTTTCCATACTATAAAATAATGGATTGCTTATAGCACCTATCCTGTGTGTGTTTGTGTTTCTCCGCCTTTGTCCCGTCTTTTTTGCGCTTTTTGTTCTAAATTGTTTCCATACTACTTTTTTTTTCTTTTTTTTTTGCGATAAGTTGGATTTGTTTAATGTGCACAGACCGCAATTACGCGCGCTTTCAGCGCTGAAAAGAAAAAAACAAAAATCAAGATGAAATAATGTGGTTCCGTCCATTCGTTTTCGAGCTGTTCTCAGCAGCAGTTATACAGTGCGCTGACGTTAAACGTGAACTTGGACGGCGTTATTAGAAATATTGATTTGCGATATCGATTTTCGATCATTGTGGTATATGGTACTTCCAGGTGCAGACAGACGGCGAAGTGGCTCCAACTTTGTCTCCCGGGCTCGTCGCGTCGACACGCGCGACAGCCTGGTCGTTCAAGTTCAGGAAGCGACATCGCTGAAGTGGGACCAGCTGAGGAAACGAATATCGACGCGCGAACCCTCCTTTTGCTCGCTGGTCGCGACACCGTCCGAGTGTGTGCGCTCCGCCTTGGAGCCGAAGCCCGGAAGGGATCGATAACGCTTGATACTACCGCGCTTTCAACGATTCCATGGTGGTGTAATTATCCTCGAACAAAAGGTTAGGAAAAATGTTCGACGAAGTGTCACCGTGTACGCAGATGCACGAAGAGAGAGGAAGAGGAAGGGAGGCAGGGGGAAAGGGCCAAGATCCAAGACTATAAACGTTAAGTTTGCACGAACCTCTATCCCTGCGAAGGAGCCGAGTGATTGATCACCCGGTGCATTTACGCTGTCTCTGATATATGCAGCTCCTTATTCTCGCAGATTCCCAGCGCGCGCCGCCCGTGTTTGCGGGCGGAGAGTTCGTTTCTGGGTGTTTTTGTTTGTTCGCTCTCTCGTTCGTCGAAGCTGTTGATGCACGACGGGTATTGGACGTCGAGCACTATAGTTATGGACGCTGTCTGGAGTATAGGGTTGGAGACCTGCTTTCCGAGGGATTCGTTGCTGCTACGGATCCAAATATATTTTTAAAGAATTAGGCTTGAGCAAATAATTTACCTTCGAGTGATCAAATAATGATATGTGGCGACGAGGTGGATGGTGGTGTCAGCTTGGCGAGACTTGCAGTTTTCATTTTTGATTTTAATGATAAGGGTATGTTGCGCTAAAGGAGACTTTCATCGTGTCACTCCGGGTTCTTGGATGGGACTATCATACCTAGTAGCTCTGCCCCCCGAGTGCCGCCGCTAATACTTGACCGATCGTAAACATGTGTATTCAGTGTCACCCCAACAAATCTACAGTTTTTTTTTTTGTGGGTTATTGTATATTAATGGTGTCCGTGCAGGTGACACCAACGCCGCAAAGACTTGACCATACGAGGTTGGATGGCGCTTTCACGTCAGCTTCTGTCTTCATCGTAAGGTCGAGGAAACAGAAAAAAAGTGTCATGCTCTTCGTCGCCAAGGGGTGCACAAGCTGTCTGTTACTTTTTTAGGGGGTTTTATTATTCTTAGCGCATGGAATTGTCCATTCAGCGAGCGAGTCGCAAAGCGAGATCAAGTTGTCGTGCTTTGTTGTATGACATTTGAACGAAATGGAAATGTCATCTTTCATTCCGTTCCGTGCGTATGCCCGGAGGGCCACCCGTCTTTGTGAATCGTGAAACGGGGGTTGCTTCAGCAGGGTTAAAAGCGCGAAAACAGAAAGAGCGCAGCGTAACGATCGGCCCATCAGACCCCGAAGCGATTAATGACATTGCACCATGGGCAGGTGTTTGCACGAGCCCCGAATTCAATCGTGCCCGAGGCATTCCCGCAGGTAGAACACGGAGGGTTCTTTGCCCGTGTTCTTGGCTGCCGCCATTGTCCGGACCAACTCTGGGTGCGCGAGCTGTCGGAAACAGCCACCCTTTGAAGACCGGGGGTGCTTGGCGGTGCGAACGGCGCATGCGCTGGAAGATCCGTCGTTGACACCTGCCGCGACCGCGCGACGTTCTTTGTTCCGCGTCCCCGCCCGAACCCGCAGGGCAGAACGAAGCGCCACAACTCGTGAAGGAACTCAACGAGTACGGGACTTGCAGTCCGCCAGTTACAGTCCGAACAAAGGCCCTCGTGTCATTCCTGGGATTCATGAAAAGGATGACGAGGCCGACGCCGCTCACTCATCGTCATCGTCATCACGATAATGTCATCTGCACTCTGCGCTGCTGGTGATGGTGCCCATGCGGCGAGTCGCGTGTTTTTGGGAGAACTCGTATGTCCCAGTGTCGCCGACAGGTTTGAATCCTGGACCGAAGCGCACGAAGAAAAGCTCGCCGGATTTTTCACAGTCCCGGACAAAAGCTCGCCGCCCTTATGGTGTATTTACACGACGGAGATTTCTTCCACAGAGAGGAGCAAACGTCGTCGCACTTCGAAGTCACGTGCGCCATAGCTGCAAGTGCGAGCTAGCCCGCGCTCCTGGCTTTGAGACGAGCTCTTCTAGCGCGAGCGCTCGTTCTGCAGAAGAACATTTCAAAGCTGCGATCTCGTCATCTCCATCGTGTGCGGGTTCAATATCCAATGTTTGTTTTCGGTTAAAGCCTTGTTCCGGTTTAGTTAAAAATAACGGGTTTGCTCCGGTTTTCGGTTCGGTTCGACAGCCTGGTTAAAAGCTACGTGCTAATCGCGCATGATTACAACAGCCGCTTTGTCGCGTCTCGCTGCGCCAGGAAGGACACCTTGTCCGTCTGCAACTATTAAGATTTGGTTGCTTCACTGAGAGCGCGCCATTTTCATTCTCGAAGGATGATGAAAATCAGTCTGTGAGATATATATACAGGGTGTTTCAGAGAACTTCAGGCCAAATCGCTCCTGCGAAAACTACTCATCGCAACCAAAAAAAGGCTTGTGTTGTTTCGGTCCTGGGCCAGGGGCCTATTTAGGAAAATTATTAAAGTTCGAGATAATTGCTGTTAAAGGGACTGTCCTGGTCGAAACCGGCAGCACTTATGCTCCTTGCGCTCGTTACGTTGAGGGAGCCTTCATGTAGACAAACGTAATCTCTGCTTTGATATATGATCTCCTTCTTAATTAAACCTTTCATGGTGCCTACAGGCCGAAACTGCACCTGAATTTCTGCCAATGCCAATGGCTGACATCCGTAGGTGCTGCGTGACGTCACAAAGCGCAAAGGTTTGCCTGGATGGTCGCGGACAGCAAGCGTTGGTCGATGGATGTCTTGCACTTTGTTTCGAACCAGCATAGTCTCCTAGTGGCTGCACCCTCTGCCTAAATACGGTTCTTGCAATGCAGTTCCTGCTAGCGTGCAAAAAAAGTCACGCCTTTTAGCAGGAAATTACTCACAGACAGCCATAAGCTTCGATGCAAACGTATGTCGCTTCGCGCAATATCACAACTGTGACGGCCACCGATCGAACTCAGGGCGCCTTTGCGCTGTAAGGATGCAGATTCTGCCTCTGGCAGTGGCAAATCTCCGCGGCACGAAGCGGTGACCTGGGTGCACATGTCAGCGGCGGATCCACTGGATCGGTGGTGAGGCTGCGGGTCGTGCCCTCAGAGGCGATGTCCGCGGGTCGAAGACAAACGGCGAATCGTTCAGCCATGTGCGTCGTCACTTGACTCGGACGAGCTTGGCAGAATCGTAGTCACGCTCCATTTTCACAGGCGGGTCAAACAGAATCAGGCTGCACGCGTGCTAAATACGACGTCTGGTATCGTTTCCAGATGGTCTAGCTGCTGGTTTCGGTTTCGCAGCATAACCAAATTGATTGATCCGATTTGGGCAGGAGGGTTGGATGGACGTAGTTTAATATCGTTTGCACAGTATCACACCTCAGCTTACGAACCTCTGTCCGCTTAGAGCTCAGCTCGTAGCTCCTTCTGTGAGATGATTGCTGCATAAGCGGGATCTCGGATGTTGACGGGAACCTAGTCCCTAGCTGCACGGCGACGATCGACTTCGATCGTCACCTGCACGTCTCGCGGAAAGCGTGGAACGTCATAAGTCTTGGCTGCGGCATGTGCTGCCCGGTGGTTGTGGCACCCAACCGCGCAACAAAAATCTCATCCAACCACGAAACGACGTCGAGCACAACAACAAATACGAAGTCACGCTGAGGCATGGACAAAAGCGCTTGCTTTGGTGTTTTGTGACGTCAGAGCTTCAATGTTGCGCAACGAAAGCAGCGTTTACGCTAGAATGCGATTGAGCAGCAGCAATTCAATTACCTGCACGCAGAGGGGCATATAAAATTCAGACATTACACGTACGATAACGTCCTTCTGAGGCATTAATCTACGATATTCAATTGCTTCTCTCGAATACAAAATCTGACCGGACAATCCCTTTAACTATTTTTATGCAACTAACTTTTTATAATATTGTGTTTGCTGCGGCATGGTTTTACCAGGATATACCGCTCAGCATCGTCGGAAAACACCAAACCAACAAATTGCAAAAACGATAGATGGCACGCGAAGCATTTTACGGCATTATCTGAAAAACCGCACAAATTCGACGGGTTTTGAAGCTTCCGGTTTGTAATCGGAGCGCATCTCCGATGACAGCGCAGCAGAGGTTGGTTGGTATTCGGGGAATCAGCAGACCGTTTCCGCAGCCTCGCCAAGCCCCCGGATAGCGCACCGTAATCCCCCACAAGACCTTGAACTATGCAGATAAGGCTGGCGGCGGGCATGCGCAGGTGCGGCGTTTTCTTCCGGGATACCGTAGCGGAGGAGAAAAACGGTCTACTACAACTCCCTATTGGGGAATTGTAGTAGACCGTTTCCGCAGCTCGCTAAGCACCCGGATAGCGCTCCGTAATCCCCCACAAGACCTTGAACTATGCAGATAAGGCTGGCGGCGGGCATGCGCAGGTGCGGCGTTTTCTTCCGGGATACCGTAGCGGAGGAGAAAAACGGTCCACTACACTTCTCATTAGGGAGCTTTCGTAGACCGCGTTTCTCCTCCGCCAAGCCCTCCGCAACGAAGAAGCCGCTACTGCGCCTGCGCGCCGATGCCTTGGCTGAAGAGGCCGATCTCGTAGCGGGTGCGGAGAGCGTTGCGGACAGCGGAACGATCTACGAAAACTCCCGTTAGGGGAGTTTTCGTAGAGGCTTCGCTGTCCTGCACGCTGTCCGCAACCCGCTACGAGATCCGGGTTTGCCGGCCATGGGCGCAGGCGCGGTAGCGGCTTCTTCGTTGCGTGAGGGCTTGCGCGGAGCGTAGCGGAGCGGAGTACGCGGTCATGCAGAAACTCCCTATTATCTCTCTCACGGGGCGCGCGTACCGTCGGGGCGGAGATGCGCTCCGATAGCAAACCGAAACTTAAAACCCGTCGAATTTGTGCGGCTTTTTCTGCAGGGCGCGTAAACGCCTCGCGTGCCTTCTATCGTTCTGCAACGTGCTGATTTAGTGCTTTTTGATGATGCTGAGTCAAATTTTCTAATTGAAACCACGCCCTTAAACACAATACTACATAAAGCTAATTACGCCAAAAAATAATTACCAACCTAACTATCGCGGGACTTTAATAATTTTCCTACATTCGCCTCTTGGCCCAGGACTAAAACGAGACACGTGCCTTTTTTTCGTTGCCACGAGTTGTTTTCGCAGGTAGCGACTTGACCTGAGTTCTCTCTCTCTCTCTCTCTCTCTCGCGGTTTTTTCAGCAATTGTTTTACACGCCGCACGCCATCGCCGCTCTTTTCACACCAAGAGCAGCGGCAATACGGCGAGTCGAAAACTCGTCTTTGTTAACTTTTTGCGTGCGCGGGCGTGCAGGACTGTCATACGCACCGCGTTGTTTCCGGCGCCAGCGCTTTTGCCGTCCACGCAATCGCTAAGCGTTGTTCCCCACTCTCTTCGACGCTGCCCGTGTTGACTTCTTTTCCCTCGCTGCCGGTCGAATCGTCATCGTCAGGACGCTTGGCTTTCCTGCCCGGATGTGTGAACGGCGTGCCCAAGATGGCGGCCCGGATAGCCTCCACAAGGGAACGAGACGATGAGGGTTCCTTCCCGGTCTCCGGCGGGGACTACGCGGGCAAACAGCCGTCCCGAAGCACTGCGCAAACAAACGCGCGCCACAACGAGCCTCGAGAGACGTGTCTTCTGCGTTCGGATTCGGCCTCCGACCAGGGTTAGCGCCCGGTCTTGTCAGGTGGTTTCAAGCGGCATCGAGCCTCGTTGATTGGCACACACAGTAATCAAAGCTTAATAACTATATACATATATATTAAAAAACGGACGATGTTTGCGATAGACCTTTTGCAAAGTCGGAGCTATCCTACGGGCGTAGAGGCGCGGCAAAGCATCTCGGATACCTTTTTGGCCACGGTTTCGGTTTCGAATCGCCAACGTAAGATCACGACATCCCTTCACGTCCAAATACGGAGCATGCTTTTCTGAATATGTGACTTTTCTTGTACTTTATGCTGTTGCTCATACCAATACGGACAAAACGCTGAAGCACGTTTTTTATTATATCTAATTCTTTTAATATAGTCCCGACGTACCAGAGTTTGTGCGCTGGTAAACAAAGGAAGGACGAGTAGAAGCGTACTCATGCAGTGCTGAGGTGCTCTACTTCGTCAACGTCGTGCCTGGCGTGGCGAGAGTATGCTGTGCGCGCTGCCTGCATGAGCAGGCTTGCATTTACTGGCGCGAGCTTGCTGGCGCTAGCATGGGGTTTGGTCTCGCTGACCATTTGCACGCGTTCTCGGGCAAAGGAAACCAGAGATGAAGCCACGCGCTCACGCGCTTTGACAGCGTTGTATATTAAAGGGACAGTGACGGGGTATTTATGCTCGCCAAGGTTTTTATTCGTACATGTCGTATGAGCAGCCCATACCCAGAACACAGTTTCCGGCCCGAATTCGTTTTCTTTTCCGCCCGAAAACCGCCGATTGAGAATCTGGCCGGTTATGAGTTCGCGGCTCAGCTCTACTTATCCGTGGTCATGCAGCTGTCCGCTGTGGTTTAGGCCTGGTTTAGACTACGCGACAACCGCCAAGCATATAATCAAAGTCGTGGGTCATCGAAGGCCCGCACTGCGATACTCAAAAATAGAGCAGTAAAGCAGTTATACCCATTTTCTGTGGCTTTTAAAAAACTGCAAATACGTTTATTGAAAAAAAACAGTTGCACAGCTACGTGATTTCTGGCAACGCCCTCCTCCTATTTTTCTTCTTCCTCTCCGGTGCAGTTTCGGTTTCGAGCAGTTGCGTTTTTTTTCTTACTTTGTTGAAAATGCACGTGACGCTGCAGCAAAATAGTGGGTGGTAGTCTTGCACCACGTTAAATTGCCTGGCAAAAGAAAAAAATGTTTTGGTGGGTGCTAGTGTTTCTCTCAGCAGAAAACGGAGTAGAGTCAATCGATGGGAAGCTTAACGTATTTTGTTTTTTGTCATAAAATGCCAGATTAAAAACTAAATAAAGAAAAGCCACATCGCCTGCAAGGTTTTTTTCGCGTGTAATTAATTTTCACCGCGCCAGCCAGCGTTAAATATTTTCATCGTTTTGTTTTATGCTTTCCTTCTACCGTTTGGGGAACATCAATATTTTTTTGCGCTTGATAACGCCCGGAAGCTAATTTCTGATTAGGATCGAAAGGCTCGGTGTCGCAAGTATGCGGACGCCGCGATCGAATCGCCAGCGAGGGGAGCGAAGATTAATTTGACCCGGGCTTTTTCATTGCGAAACCTTCCATCCCTCGAATCTGGTATTATCGCCTTCGTCCAGCTCGCTTCTTTCACGCAGCTCCGATGTGCTCCGTTTAGCGCTTCACAAGAAACGCCGGCGCGTGTGCTTCGCTGATGTGCGCGCACACTGTCGCAGCTTCGGGTGGAAGCGGTTCTGTATTTGAGGAAAGGTACCTACATTATCTTCATTTGGCCTCCAGGATCGTCAGAACCCCAACGTTTGCCATTTTTCTGCTACAAAGCTGCAAAATCTCGATAAATAAAAACTTTTTTTTCTTTGCATGGATGCAACTCTGCGGCGTCGCAATTATTCGAGGCAGCGTCACCATGCACTCAACCAACGTCTTCGCGCTCGATTCATCTTCGCGACGATCGGCCGTCCCAAACACGATGCCAGGATGCCGGGGGCTTTGCGCCAAAATGGCCCTGCTTTCCGCCGACTTCCGGTGCATCCGGACTTGCGATGCTGCGGCGCCTTCCTTCCTTCCGTCCAGCCGGTTTCTGATTGGTCGGAGCCGAATAGGAAGCTGCTGTCCTGATTGAGGACGAGGCCTTCGATTGGTTGCCGTCGCCGCCTTTGGTTAACGTTATTGAGGCGGTCTCCTTTTACGTTCTGTTTTATTTTTAGCGTTTTCTTCTCAATGTGCGGAGGCCGCGCTTCTGATTTAGCACTTCGCAATCACGAGTAGCCGAGAAATCCCCGGGCGACGCGGAGGTAGTTTGAACTTTTAATGGAGATTGTAAAGGCTTGGTTCGCACGCTTGCGACTGGTTACGACCGTGTGCTTTAAAACCTCTTAAAAAAATTTAAGACGAGAGAACACACTGGCGCCATCTGTCGGGTAGACGTGGAACGCTTAGCATTTACGTATAGTTCTTGCAACTTCCCATCGATAGCACGTACATTTGATCCTAAAAATAATGTCAAACCTTCGCTGTAGGAAGTGCAGTTCCAGGGTCACCTCATGGATGGCGCCAGCGTGCCAACAGTGTCTCTCTCGTCTTAAGAGATCACAAGAACTCGGTCGTAAGCAAACGCAAAGTGTGTGAACAGGCCTTTAGAGTGTACGCGTTCAATGTTATTTTCTACGACAAGATATATGATGGTACTCAAGATAAGCCACATGAAGAGTAGAAACAGCTTGCAGGTTATAGCGTGTATTTTATCAACACATATTTCTGGGTATGACAGTTTTGCGTTTCTTTTTGCATGTAATGATCAACTTGAAAGCATTTAATTTTTCGTTTACTTGGCAAAAAAATGTAACTTTTGTTGCGATTTCCCCGCAACGGCTGATACTTGGGCTGGAGCAAAAAGGCGGCTCAAGGCGGCCACGACGACTCCAGGCGGCCACGACGACTCCATCCGAGTTGACGTGTTGAGTTCAAGAGACTGGCATAAACTAAAAATAAACTTATAAGACCCACTTCTCCGGTCGGTGAGTAACACGCATTAGAGAGATCCAGTTACCGAGTTTAATACGAGGAGAGAAAATAAAAGAAATAGAATGGAAAGCCGACGTGTTTTCCTTCGCGCTCGCTCTCTCTCTCTTTCCTATCAAAAGAGCTCGCCGACCGCTGCGCGTTTATAAGCAAAAGCTTGCGAAGGTCAAGGACCGCTGAAGATGAACGGTGGCCGCGAACAACGGTGCTTTTCATCCGAGGCACGCGTCTTCTTCACTCGACGAGCCTTCAGCGCCTGAGTTGGCGGCGAACCGGGACCGCTGCCAGACACGCCGAGAGGCGCGCTAACGATTCTTTCAGGGCCCAGAGAGCCCAGATGTAACGGAGGGAGCAACTGAAAAGCACGGAGAGCTCAGACTCCTACGTGACTCGTTACAAGTAACGCGTTACTGGTAACTAGTTCCTGTTTTTCGGTACCGAAGTCACAATCCAGTGACATTTAAAGGGAACGAACGACTAACTTAGTTTCGTTACTTCTGGATGAAGTAACCGGCAACGAACTTTGGTTACACCTGGAGGGGACCACGTGACCCCAGTCGAACGGTTGGCAACACTCTGTATTCTAGGCACACCATCGGGGGCCCCTTCTTCTTTGCGGCCGTTGACGGGCGTATTACGATATATGCCCGCGTCGACCGCGTACATACGCGACGAATGCCGACAACACGACGACGGCACACGAGCAACGAGGGCCTGTGTCGTGTTCGTTGCGCTCCGTTCGTGTGTGTAACGCGTATACGACGAGCGAGTCCCTGGATCGTTGTTGAAGCCACGAATTCTTCGGCTGGCGGCGTTGGGGAGCCTCATGATTGGATGAAAAAGAAAAGGAAGAGTGTTTCTTCTTTTTTTAGAAATGGACGGTTTGAAACCGAGCGTACTCGAAATCGGGTTACGGACGGATGGACTAGACGCGGCGCCGTGGAGAACGTCTTGTTTTGTGCTGCGAAAGGTAAGCGTGCGTTTGCCGCGCGGCGCACTGGGACATCGTTTTACCGAAACTTGTTTCACGCTCTCACTGCGCGTGGGCTTTCACTTTTTTTGTTCTCTTTCAAATCGCTTCGTGAAATTGCCGGGACACTTCCTTGTAGTAAAGCAGAGACGATGCGATGCGCCCACCAACTGCACGTTTTTATTAATTTCTTCACGCATGGTTTATGTTTTCGTTCGTGACCACGTGTACCCGCGTGCGCAGTGTTTTCTTTCTTTTTTTAAGGGGATTGTCCGGTCGAAACCGGAAGTACTTAAGTTTTTGTGCTCGCTACGTCGAGGGAGCCTTCATGTAGACAAACGACATTTTTATTTTGATATATGATCTCCCGTTATTAATTAAACCTTTCATGAGCGTGTGTACGAAACTGCACCCCGAATTTCGCCAGTGTCAATGGCTGACATCCGTAGCTGCTGCGTGACGTCACAAAACGCAAAGGTTTGTCGGATGGACGGGATAACAAGCGTTGGTCGATGGATGTCTTGTATTTTGTTTTGAATTATATAGTCTCCTAGGCCAGTGGTTCTCAAATGGGGGTCCGCGAAGGCATTCTAGGGGTCCGCGAAGCCCTGCCTCATCAGTCAAGCCCGGCAATAAAAGTTGCATTTTTTCTTCAGGTCGAAAAGAAATGTTTCAGTTTTCGGGCGAGTCTTTTCGTGTGAACGTCAATAAGAGAGGTCTACTTCACACTAGCCCTTATCCATTTATTAAATCATTATTATATTTAACCTATACCTTTCCTCTCCTCTCACCACGAACGGGGTCCTCCATCATCTCCGCCGATCCACAAGGGGTCCGCGAAACATCGATGGTTGAGAACCAGTGTCCTAGGCTGTACCCTACTGAAATACGATTCTTTTAATGCAGTTCCCAAGCGTGTGCAAAAAAAGTCACGCCTTTTAGCAGGATATTACTCGAAAACAGCCATAAGCTTCGAGCAAACGTATGCCGTTTCGCGCAATCACAACCGCGACGGCCACCGATCGAACTAGGAGCGCTTGCAAAGCAAAGGATGCAGATTTCGCCTCTGAAGCGGCAACTAGGTACGCGAAGCGGCATATGGGTACACATTTCGGCGGATCCACTGGATCGGTGATGAGAGGCTGCGGGTCTTTCCCTCAGAGGCGATGACCGCGGGTCGAAGGCAACCGGCGAATCGTTCAAATGCATGTCGTCACTTGACTTGAATGAGCTTGGTGAATCGTAGCCACGCTGTATTTTCACAAGCGGGTCAAACAGTATGTGGCTGCACGCGTGCTAAATACAACTTCTGGTATCGTTTCCAGGTGGTCTAGCTGTTGGTTTCGGTTTCGCTGCATAAACAAATTGATTGATCCGATTTGGGCGAGGAGTGGATGGACGTAGTTTAATATCGCTCGCACAGCATCACACCTCAGCTTACGAGCCTTCTGTCCGCTTAGAGCTCAGCTCGTAGCTCTTTTCTGTGAGACGATTGCTGCATAAGCGGGATCTCGATCTTGACGGGAAACCAGTCCCTACGCACGGCGACGATCCATTTTGCTCGTCACTGCACGTCTCGCGGAAAAGTGTGGAACGTCATGTCTTGGCTCGCATGTGCTGCCCGGTGGTTGTGGCACCCAACCGCACAACAAAAATCTCACCCAACCACGAAACAAGTCGAGCACAACAACAAAAACGAAGCACGCTGAGGCGCTCACTCGCAGGTAAACGACGAGACAGAAATGCTCGCTTTGTGTTGTGTGACGTCAGAGCTCCCATGTTGCCACCGAAAACAGCGTTTACGCTAGAGTGCGATTGGAGGAGTATAAATTCAATTACTCATGCAGAGGGGCATATAAAATTCAGATATTGCACGTACGATGCATCTCGAGGCATTAACAATGATATTCAACTGTTTTCTCGAATACAAAATTTGACCGGACGTCCCAACAAATCCGTGTTTTGGGTTTTTTTTATGGTGTAAATCTATAATGGTTGGCACCGTATAAGCTTTTTAGCTCATTAGTCTGTTACCTTAAATAATTTATTAATCGCTTTATCGGTCTAATGAAGAGGCTGCACAGAACCGATATGGTATCGTGAAATTACAAATGTCACATTATAGTATATTTGGAGAACACAATGGCTGGCAGTCGTATAGCTTTCGCTATAAAAAAGAGCAGTTGTGTGTGTGTGTGTGTGTGCGTGTGTGTGTGTGTGTGTGTGTGTGTGTGCGTGCGTGTGTGTGTGTGTGTGTGTGTGGCAATTTTTATTGTATTTATTGATTTGTTGTGCACACGTCGAGGTACCTTATGTTGATGACAGAACTAACAAAGGGCAGAAACAAATGTGCGCACCTGGCATCAAGTTACCCTCTACTAAGTACAATTTAAGTAGTGCATTAGAAGCCCGAGGTATGGATTATGGAAGATATTTATTTGATGAGAATATTAGAAACTCGACTCTTATCAAAAAAACATCGCGGTGCTTTACCGGTGCTTTCGTGCGCCGTAGACAGTAGCGGAAAACGAAACATCGCCAGCAGGAAGCGCTGCAGCGAACATAGTACAGCTTGTAGATAATTATATTTATGAACGGGTATCCATCGCGTTCTTGATGTGGAGCTTAAAGACGCAGTCACGCCGCTATAATACATCATACAAAAGAGTGTGCAGTCTGAGGCCTTCCTTGCACGACGTGACATTGATCGTACACAAGCTATGTGTAGACACATTCGAAACACATGTATGCAGAAAACGTGCGTTTTAATAAATGATGATGATGATGATGACATGCTTCGAAGATGCTCGAGTTGTGTCCGCAGACATAGTTCTGTCATCATGTTTGCAGACCGCGTCTCTCTCTATGACGTATGGAGCAGTGCGACTTTAACGACAGCGGGCTTCGGACTCCACGTATGTGTTTTTCTGTTAATCTCGGCCCCATGCTATCCGTCATCGCTGCTCGGTGGCGCAAGCGGAATGACGTTCTTCGATCGGTCCCCGTCCCGGGAGGAATCATTTGTTGGTGGGGCTCTCGAAATAGCCCCGGGGACCGAGACGACGTGAGCTCGCCAAAGTCACTCGTCGCTCTGTAACTCTATGAAAGAAAAAGAAAGAACACGCTCGCCGATGTTTCACGTCCGAGGCAATTGCTGCCCGCACCGCCTTCGGTCGCGGCCCTGCTGCAGCTCGGCGCGGCGGACCGCAATCCTGCGAGGTGGTCTTCTCCGCAAGCCCGCGACGAACAACTGTGCGGCCAAGAGCTACGGACCGCAAGGTCCAATCACGAGTAGAGTTTCAGTGGCGCCGTCTTAATTCGCGCGTCGGAGTAACATACCACGCGGCTTGTGACCGGCTCGTGATTGGGTCCCTGGCTTAGACTGATTGACTCGTGGTTGTGCCCGGAGCTTGGTCTGATTGGCTCGTGATTGGGCCCGTAGCTTCGACTGCGGTCCATCGTAGGTTGACACGATTGATGGGTGGCGATTGCCGACCGTGCAGCGGAGGGAACGAGCGGTAGGTGCTCGGCGCGGAATCGGCCACCGCTAAATTCTTCGCTGCTCGTGCGCACATCTCTGCGCACGAGCATATGCGCGTCTGCTTGTTGGTGTCGATTTCGAATAGCCCGGTTATATATGTGTTTTTTTTTCAGTGTGTCTGTGTGTCTTTTTGTTTTCTGTTTTTAGCGCGTTGCATCTCTTTTTTTTATGTTTACCCGCACCCTAGAAAGTAGGACGAGTAGGACGTGAAATAAGATTGCCCTTCCTTCACTGCGCACCGTATTCTTTATTAGTTTGTCGCCAGTGTCTCGTTTAGATTTCGATGTTTTCTTGGAACTCGATATGCTCTCTCCTTTTTCTCATCTAAAACTTCTTTTTTTTTCTTTTCCCAGGCAGTCATTTTGCGCACGCCGTCATGCTAAGTCAACGTTTTACTCTGTTCTTTTCGCTGATTTGTTGCCGCCACTCTCCGCGCAGTTGTGAACACAAATAACGGGCACGGACGCAGATTGGAAATGCCGCTCGAAATAGAGCGACGCAGTACTTCGCCCTCAGCTGTTGCCGACACTCGGAAATCGAAATTGAAGCAACTTTTTTTGTCTTCATTGTTTCGCTACGTCTCATTTAATGTGGACTGAATTCTTTCGGAACTGGTAAACGTTTCTTTTTTCTTTTTTTGTAGATACAGAGTGCACATTCCTTTGGAAAAGGCGGTCGATGTTCTCTTTGGGGATGAAAAATCAATTAAACGCCATTGCGCGTTGGCTTTAGTTTAACTGTCCAAATCCATCTTTGTAACTCAGCTCTCGTTTCCTTGGGGAACTACAGACGCGCGTCTCTCACTATATTCGTTCTTTGTTACATTGAAAACGCTCACCGGGGTGTTTTCGAATCTGGACCTGTATGCTATTTCCTTTTGAACGGTTGAACGGAACACCAGCATGAACTGTCTCCGAGCCAGACATTACGAGAACTCTCAGTAGATAACTCCCTGCATCTCAAGTTAGCTCGCTGGAGCAAAAAGAAAACGAAATGTTTCTGGCCGCTAAACAAAAAAAAAAACACACACACACACACACACACAAGAAATTGAGGTTCTAGCCCGGTCCGTTGTTGACGAATTTTATCACGTGGTTTTGAACATATACTTTTACGGCTTCGTCTTTAGACCGCCAGGCGCTGTAACAATATGATTCGTTCAGGGAAAGCTGACGAGCGAACCTGCCGTGTCAGCTTTCTCTTCTAGCCGCTAGAGGCGCCGTCGATTTCGCAGAAGTCGCCATTTCTTCGTAGCCAATGCTTACGAGCCGATGGGGCCATTCAAGCTGCGCCACTTGTCCAACCTCATGAAGTCTTTTTTTTCTGCGCATGTGGTATTATCGCCAGTCAAGCGCCGTGAATGCGCAATGAGCTTGCACTTTTAGTACCTGTGGTCGTGTTTGTAGGTCTTAGCCTTTGCTTGGGCCTCTGACTCGTGGTCAAACGCAAGTATGTAGATCAAGGCAGCCGGCCAGCCCTGCGGCCGTCGTGATCGAAAAGCTTGGTCGGCAATCGGGACACGTTGAAACGCTTCCGTGCTGTCCGGCGGCGGCAAAAAAAAAAAAAAAAAACGTTGGTCCGCGGTTTTGGAGTCCAAAGTGCGACGGCATGGTCGCCATTCGGGTGTGTTTCCGCATACATGCGAGCAACTTTGGTCGACCGTTCGTTCGGTGTACTACATAAGACGTAAGCCCCAAGGACCTGATCTCGCTCGGTTACGTCTGCCGAGAGACAGTTGTCGCAGTGCTGGCGACGCGTACACTATGCGATGTCAATGAAGGGTGTGGTATAGTTTTCGTGAGAAATAATTAACGGGATTCAATGGTGCACAGGCCGCAGCTTTGATTGGGGAGCGCCGGTGACGTTTCCTGGAACTGCACGCCATAAGCCCTCTGTAATCATTAACGATACCAATTGACACATAAAGGCTGGACCCCGACCATGGTGTAAGATATGTATCTTACACCGTGACCCCGTCAAACTTCGCCCGGCGGCGGCATGTTCGCTCTGCGCTCGACGCAACAGGCGCAGTTCTGAGGCCACGCGCAGAGCGAACGCCGGGGACGATATTCGTCACCTTTTTCGCTCCACGGAATCATAGTCAGGACGTGTCGAGGAAAGCGTGCCGATACAATTCTTAGTTTTCATTCCGTGAGGCTGGTCCAAATGAGCGAAAAGGACGGACTTCGCGGACGGTTTCTCTTTGCTACGCTTTGTGCAGTACGTTACAAAGTATGGTTCTCGAGTACCCCATCGCTGGCGTGCATGCGGCGTAGTGCAATCTCCGCGTCGATGCGTGAAATCGTCTATCGAGGGAACGACAATTTTTATGGCGGGCGATACATGTCGGAATGTCGCTGTCAAACCGAGCAAGCATGACTACGGAGCCGGTGCTCTGTCAGAGTGAGGTATACCTGAAGTTCTACCGTGCTGGTTTTAACACCGAATGGGTTACAGTGCTGGCTTTCATGAGAAATGCGACCCATTACGCTCGAGTGTTATGCTCGACCGACACATCTGTCACGGTCATATAATAACCCCATACATTGCTTGTATGATTTTGACGTCAGCGTGTCACGTGACACCGTGACACCACTTGGTATGACGACGTCACATAACACTCGAACTTGGCGTCAAATCACGTGCCGTCATGATGTCGCTTAATGTCACAATGTCACGTGACTGAGCACGCCCAGCTCATCCGCAAAACGGTCTGTGCGTCTCCGACATTATCAAATTATATAATCAAGGCGTGCGTTTTTGTTTTTTCTCGTTTTTTTATACTTTATTTTACTTTTTGTTGGAGATTTCGCAAACGATAACTCAATTCTGCGCTGCATGGTTGCTTACTCTACATTCAATGACGGAGATGATTGCGTCGGCGGCGACACCTTCAACTGACTCTGGCTTCATTACGCCGGCTTCATCTCCTTCGTCCATTAGTGCAGGCGCTCGTCGTTGTTGACGACGGTGTCCGGAATCTTCGGATACGCGCGCCATGCTCCTTCCTCGAGGAACGCGAGTTGACGATGAGGGCCATCCATTTTGGGGCGGGCGGCCGCGACGAGTCGTTACGCTGATGGTCCGTGCATGGTGCATACCCCCCCCCCCCCCCCGATGATGTTTTTTTGTTTTTGTTTTGTTTTCTTGTTTTCATGCACGGTAACGGCGCGTATGACGCCTCGTTATCCGCGGGAATCAAAATGGAAACTAAGTTGTTTTTTATGAGCCTCCTGGCCCTTTTACCAAAAATGTTGATAATTCGAATGTGGAATTTTTTTTTTTTTTTAAAGATTATCGTGGTGCTTTGCGAAATTAACGACAGTCCGCCTTAACTTTTCTGTGCGACGTCGTCGAGGCTATGGCCTGTTTTGCACGGTGCTACTGTCCCTCACTGACACGTCTTGAGTCTCATTCCCGCGCTCTGTCGTGCGAAGGAGATTCCAAACGACGTCACGCGCCCGCTCAAGTAGATTTGACGAACGTTGGCTTTCACGACGTCAGGGCGCAGCGGAAACTACGCTAGATCAGAAGCAACCTTCGTGGCCCCCACTGGAATGAATCTCGTAAACCTTGACCAAGAATTTGCCAATAAAAAAAGCTCGAGGTACACCTAAGCATTTCTTATGAGTTGTGAATGCGAAAGCATGCAAGCCGCTCGTCCGCTCCCTTCTTCGTCTGCTGCGTACTTTTCGTCGCCGGTCGGCGCGTGTGCTCCCCTGGTGACCTTGGACGCTCCGCGCTGATGGACACGCAGCGCCATGGGGTGAGCGGTCGTGGAAACTGACGAGCGCAGCGGCCAATGGGAGCCCCGTCGACGCGCGCCAGCCAATGGAACCGAAGGAAACTATCTGCCATTTTCGCGCTTCAGACTGATGACGTCAGCTCGCTCCACGAGACAGTTTATGCTTTCGCAATAAAAGATTTATGTTTGCGGTGTTTCACTTAGGTGTAAGCTTCTCCATGAGCTTATGACGTGGTCTTAGTTGCACGATGGGCAATTCTTCCCATAATCATGTTCCGTAGAGGCGGCACAATAGGCGGTTTATATCGGGCTGTGCTGAGCCAGCAAGGGAATAGCTTTAATTTGTATGAAAAAAACAACAACAAAGAAAACACCGAGAACGTTTTAAAAACTCTTCACGACGCACACCGGTGAAGGGACACTCGATCATTCATGCAACGCGGAGTGGCAGGTGAGTTGGTTAATTTTTAAGCCGGGGTCGCACTATACTCATACACCATACAAAGTACAGTCTGCACACACGAGTCTACGCAATGTCCGTGGTTCGAATGCCGCGTGCCAAGTTTCTCCTTGAACGCATTGCCATGCGGCATTTGAATCACGGATCTCGCGGTGACTCGCCTTCGAATCTGCAATGCAGAATGTATTTTGTATGATGTGCAGCTGGCAACAAGCATGGACAGAGATAGGCGGTATAAACAAGACGAGTGCGCTGAACTTCAACTGAAAATCTAACGTCATTTAATATGGTTATCGCCGCAGCCTCGATCATTCATTCGTTTACTGTTTTACGTTTCTCGGTACATAAATGAGCCAATATTATATTTGCCAGTAGAATACATAGAGGAGCGTACCGTGCTCCCGACTTCGTATTGTTCCAAGCATCAAGTGGCGAGCTTTCTGCATAAGCGCACACCCCACGGAGATCACGTCCCCGGTTCCCGACGCCAGCGGACGTTATCCCATGCAGTCGGGCCGTGAACCGAACACTCGAATGCCACTCGAGGTATACAACGCCTGCGTGCGCGCTCGTCCGTTTTCCGCTGATCATACATCATGCAAAAGAAACGGTCTGCAGACGATGGCAATCAGTTCATCGAACGACGTTTCATCGACAGCTCAGATTAACTTTTTTCTGTAATAAGCTGCATGAGATTGTCGCCGCGTAGCAGCGTGCGGGTCGGTCAGGTGGGTTAACATTTTTGGAATGAGCAGCCGCTTATAGTGTCACTGCGAAGCGCCGTGAACGCAGGCGGGGGAAGAGGGGGGGGGGGGGAGTTTAACGCACATTTTAGTGATACACGCGTGACGAAACGTCCCTTTAGCGTGCAGTTCCCGTAACGGGTGCCAATGAAACGTTCGGGTCGATGAAACGTGTGTCCACGAAAAGCTGTCCACGAAACGTAATTTTACGAATCGAGTTTCGAACGATAGGGACTCATGCACAAAGGCGGCGGCGGAGTATCGGGTATCGTTATCCAAAACGATCTACTAAAACTCTAGCCGCGGTGACACTGCTTATTCATCACACAAAAGACAGTCCGCATACGGATTCGAACGAACGTGCTTCGAATGCCGCGTGTCAAATGAGTTCAGGGAGAAAATAGCCAATTGGGGGCACGCGGCATTCGAACCACGGATATTGTGGTGACTTGTGTTTGCAGACTGTCGTTTCTATGATGTGTTCGTAGGCCTCCTCACATGAGGAGGGGGCAATGCCATAAATCCTACAAATCAATGAAACAAACAACGAAGCGTAGAACGCGAGCGCCTGTTGCCCACGCGGCTCGCGGGCCGAGACGACGCAACGCGAGAACCCCTCGACGCGGAGTAACGACCTTCGGAGCCCGTCTGGGTCTCGGTCGGGACCCGGGGGCGATTGGGAGTCCATCGGGCGCGCACCCGCAGTTTGCGATCCGCGGTTCACGCCGCGACATCGACCTCTGGACCGGCGCCGACAGCGACGGGTCGCCGGTCGTTGATCTCCGTAGCGTCGTCGAGGCTCCGACCCATCTCTCTGCGCTGCTTGCTGTTTCGTCGAGGTCGATCGCCGGCGACGCATAATTTGCTCTTGCGCTTCCGTGGAGGCGAACGCACACGGATGAGCGGGCTATGTTGCGTCTCGGTCTGCCTGTAATAGGCGCTTTTCCCGCGCGCCAAATTTGGGCCTCCATAACTGAGCTTCTGCTGCCTCGCCGAGATGTCCAGCCAATCGAAATGGGCGGGGACAGACCTATACAAAGCCTGCATGCGGTATAAAGTGTCTAGAAGGTCAACCACTTGTCGTGCGACCACAGTGATGAAGCGGAGCGAACGGAATAAAAGGAAATAAACATGGAGGTCACAATATGGCGGCGCCCATACACAGCTGCCGAAACGCGTCGTTCCAGTAGTCGCATTCTGCTGGTTGCCATCTTTGTCTGCTAGGCTGCGGAAAGCCCGATTCACATGGTGCTTGCCATTTCGCCATTACGACGTTAAACATCACAAAATCAACTTCTTTCTTTTTTTTCTTTTTGGCTAATGAGCGACGTTGAATCTGTGAAATCGCAAGCAAACTCGCACCGTGTGGCTGAACGCCTTCTCACCATGCCCAGCAGCTCTATCAGTGGAAGACCAGTCGCCGCGCATGCGGCCACAGCCAGTGGCTCAACATTTTTCGCTTGGGTGGTGGAAAGGTCACCATTAAAGTAATTATCACCGGGACAAAAGAAGAAAAAAAGTGCTGAATCATCGGGCTGTGAACGCAAGCGCTGCGTCTTGATATTTTGCGGGAAAGCTCAGAACGGCGTTCCACAGTCCACGCAGTGTAGACAAACAAGGATGAAAAAGGGGGCTGCAACAGAAGTCACGACTTGCACGAGACGTCATTGCGCCATGCTGGTGGTCATCCATACTTGTTCTTGCCGAGAAAAGCAAACTTTCGACGATGCGAAACGTATGCATGGAGAAGGCAGGCGCTCAGCAGGGAAGGCCCTCTCAATGGCCGCTCAAGTGACGTCAGTGCGAGCCTAGCGTTCTCTTGCACCCCTCTTTCTTTCTCTCCCGAGGCCTTGGGGGCCTCGAGTGAAATAAGCATTCGGAGTTTTACGAACGCCGTAATTCTTTCGGGACGCTACAAAGAGCTCCCGAATCGATCGCTTTCTTTGGTGGCTCGGCTCTGTCGACTTCGACTGACTCCATACTCCGTTTCACTTCACGGTGGACCGCAACGGACGCTACGAGTCAATCCATGGCGCCGTGAACGTATCACTGTATCAGGTTTCTACACGTCCCCCAAACGTCGCTTCGCGCCTTCCGAAAGTCACGTGATGCTGATACGGCATCGGATTGGCTTCGACATCTCCTAGCGTCTTCTCCAGTGGTCCATAACTTGAAAAGACGAGCTTGTTGTTCTCGTCTCGCAGAGCAACTGGATGCGCATTCCGGCGCTGGCCACGTTTCTGAGCGTCGCACGTACGCCGCTCTTTCTTTGCGTCTGCCGAATTCCTTTGTCTTTGGGCGGCGAGTTTTGGGGCGTTTTCTGCGCCGCAGGATCGCGAACTCGATTCGCGCCGGGACCGAACAAAGGCGAGGGTTCGATAACGGCAGCCATAAACGCAAGATGTGCGCGGCCTCTTGTCCCGAATTGGTGGCGGAGAAAGCGATTGCGCAGGCTTCGAACGCGACGGTATTGTGTATGGTGTCCGTGGCGACGTATATAGAAAGAACTGCTGGACAGATTTCGCCCTTGAATTCCCTGGGAAAAATGGCGTCGCCGTTCGCCATTCGTCGCTGGCTTTTTGACGGAACGCCCTACTCCCAGAAATCTGTCCGTTTCTTCCGTCTGTGCCTTTCGCCGCTAAATTTAACGATGAAATTACCTGACGTCATGTCACGGGACCACGTGACATGACAAAACAATGTTATTCACTCCCCGAAACGGACTTTTTAAAATCTTACAAGCAAACGTCGACTATCGGTCCTGCATTCCATGCGTTATATTAGATCAGGGGTCTCAAGCCCCGGCCCGCGGGCCAAATCTTGCTCGCCGAGGTCTTCCGATTGGCCCGCGGCTGGCCGCGGTTCTTCCAGTGAAGCCGGCCCGCGGTCCTCGTCCAGCAGAGCCGCCCGGCGCAAAAATAAGCTCTCGTATATAGATTCTTTCTTCAAGGGCGCCGCCATCTTGAATTGTCGTCACTCCCAGTATGGGCGAAAACATTGTTTTGCCGTCGCCACGCCAGTAGAAGACATTTAGGATATAAGCGTAACCGTCACACTTTTTCGTTTTGCCTCCCCTCTATTTTTATACTATTTGCAGGTTGAAACGTTGGATTATTTTTTCGTCGCCCATACCAGATACGCCTGTTAGGTGGCTGGGGTCGAATGTAGCACAGAAACAGGTGTACTCTCGTCCCCAGCCACCTAATAGGCATATCCGGTATGGGCGACGAAAAATAATCCAACGTTTCAACCTGCAAATAGTAAAAAAAATAAAGGGGAGGCAAAACGAGAAAGTGTGACGGTTACGCTTATATCCTGAATGCCTCTATATTGGCGTGGCAAAGGCAAAACAATGTTTTCGCCCATACTGGAAGTGACGTCAATTCAAGATGGCGGCGCACTTGCAGAAAAGGTCTATAGACCTTTGTGTGCTCTCGTCCCCAGCCACCTAATAGGCGTATCCGGTATGGGCGACGAAAATAATCCAACGTTTCAACCTGCAAATAGTAAAAAAATAAAGGGGAGGCAAAAACAAGAAAGTGTGCCGGTTACGCTTATATCCTAAATGCCCTCTATTGGCGTGGCAAAGGCAAAACAATGCTTTCGCCCATACTGGGAGTGACGTCAATTCAAGATGGCGGCGCACTTGCAGAAAAGGTCTATAGGAACTGCTCCGCACCACGGATAAACCGCGTGAGCGAAGAGACCAGAGAAAACTACCTATCCTAAGATGTGTTCTCTCGCAATATTATTCATTAAACATCGTCATCGCCACCAGCATCATCAGCATCACCTTATCGCGACTTCGGTCGTTCTGAAGCGTGGAATAATAAATAACATTAATTATTACTATTACGAGTTCCCTGTTTCAAATCGGTGTAACTATACTTAATTGGGCAAAGTCCAAAAAATAGCCTGACTTGCTCTAAACAATGAACATGCTTATTTCTTGCTTTTGTCTTCCTGAAATGCACCCAGATATTTTTAAACCTTGGCTCAAGTTACGTGGAATACCCTGTATAGTGTATACATTGTGCTTCCTGTCTTTTATCTATTTCATATATTGTCAGCATCAGTTCTATCATTCTCGTTAGTTTTTCTGTCCCTTCGGAAATACCAAAGTTTTTATCCACTTTGATTTTTGCCTGGTGAGTTTTTTGAATCCCAGTTATTGTACGGTGTCATAATTAGCTAAATATTAGATTTATAACTGAATTAGATACCCTCATTCACACTTTCTTCTTTTTCTTCCATGTTTACTCTAACTTTGAATTTTGTATATATAAGCGCGTATCTATATGATTATTTATTTAGTGTTTTCCTCATTTGTATTTACTTATTTATTGTCTGGCTGTCGGGACAGCGACAGATCCCCGATCCGGCCCCTTAGCCAAAGAGTTCGGAGACCCCTGTATATTAGACTTTGAAGACGAAAATCACTGGTAATTTTTCTTCTCGCTTCTTGGAAAAAAAAAGACCTGTCCCTCAGGGCAGGTTTTGACAAAAAGGAATTTTCTCCTAATATCTAATGCGTCCCGATTCATTAAGGCGCCTCTCGTGCAGCTCTTAAGCCCGGTTCACAGTTGTGGGTTTGACTGCGTTTGACTGCGTTGCGGCAGCGTAGAACACCAGGACATCCTGCTTCTTATATCGCGTGCCACAAGATTCCTTGAATTGTATTCCACGGCTTCATACGAAGCAGAGATGTGCCGGTGACTCGCTTTCGGTTCTCGCCGCAACGCAGTCAAACGTACTCAAACGCAAGTGTCTGAACTGGCCTTTAGCGAGTGAGCCGCCACACCGTGCTACCTCCGGGCACGTCTTCGGTGCGCGCGACTTCTCTGTTGAACCAAGGGACTATCAGGCTCGGCTTACTGCGCTATCTATGGCAACGCGATAAGCTCCCTGGGATGTGGGAAAGAAGATGGATAAATGATGGATAAATGCGCCTGTTGGGCGTTGCCCTTACAAAGCGCGAGATAGCAAGAAACCGTATAGCAAGGGGGGCTGAAACGGCCTTAGCGGATACTTCGTCGAATCCAAGTGACGAACATATAGGACCTGTTGTCATAATCTGTAAATGCTAAACTCCTGAGAAAAGGAGAAATAAAACAACAGACGCAGACGGGGTCACACAAAATCTCTAGAGATGTGGAGATTTTTTGTGTCGTCGCAGGATGTAATTTTTTCTCTCTTGCTGTTCCGTGGGTTTTGAAATTAGATTGTAGGTGCTTCTTCTAAAACAAGCTTGTCTGCATACTTCCCCTCTTTTGCAACAGACTTGTTGTTTTCTACGAAAATGAATGTACCCTGTTTGAGGTATGTCACTACAAAACGAGCGGACTAACCTTTTATAGTTTATTTTATTTATTTAGGAAGTCATTTTGATAAGTTGTAAAGATATGCAGGTGAGTTGATTCACTCATGAACATGGTTCTATAGCTTCCGAGTTTGGAAAAAGTGAGCAAAGCAGAAACTTATGGTGAATTCCGCTCGCAGATCTCGAGCGCTCCAAAAGCGCTCCATCTGGAGCGCGCATATTCCGCTCGCAGATCTGGCTCGAGCTGGTCATCTTCCGCTCGCAGATCTCTAGCAGTCGCCCGTCCACTGAGCGCCCTGAACCCCGCCTGAACTTGGCTCTTGCGGGATTTCTCACAGATCTCTCCGGAATGCTGATCAGAGCGTCTCTACGTCATTTCCAGGGCAGTGCGCTGCGCGCGCGGCAGAGTTGGCGCGTCGGCGGGGCCACGGTCGGGTCGTCGAGTTGGATCTGTTCGCGCGTCGGTTGTTTACGCGGGATTGTGACGGCTCGAACGCTTCTTACCTCGCGCAGATCGGGGATACAAAGCGGCGGACTGTGGAGCGTGGTAAATCGTTAAGCGCTGAACATCTCGTGATCGTGAGAGGAAGAACGAGAAAAAGAACGACAGAAAAGCCGGAGGCTGACGCAAGGTTAGGCCTGTTCACTTCTGCAGCCAATGATTGTTTACCTTTCTACACTGCATTCTGCCGGCGTTTTCCCGTGCAATAAAGCAGGAAGAGATTAGTCAACGACCGTGCAAGTGATAGTTTGTTATTTCTGCGTTTATTAAAGTCGTACTCGTGAAATCTGAACTCCACTGCTGGCAATCGCTGTCCAGTGCTCCCCGCTTCGAGGCGGCCGAAGCGGTATGTGGACGGTGCCGAACGCGGATCGCCTTCGTTATTTGGCGACATGGGCGCCGTGGTGTACGTATAACTTCGCCCGGCCTGTGTCGCGTGTTATTTCTGCGTCGGAAAGATCAGTCGGCTGAGGCGTTGGTGGGCTTGTCGTTCGGAGCAGCGGCCATTTTTGAACGGCGGAAGGGGAAGCGGTGGGGAGGGGTGTGGGGGAGGCCGCTCCAAAAATGCGAGTTTATCTTCCCCTCGTCGATTTCGGAGCGGGTCCCACGGAGCGGAATTTCGCCTCCCTCACGGATTTTGGAAAGCGCTCCGGATCTACGAGTGGAATTCACCATTAGCCCCAGCGTCGCAACTTTGTGTTGTCCTGCTGTCGTTTGAGTACCAAGGATTTCACCTCGCCAACGATGGCAATAGGAAGAGCCACGACGGAAGTTGACTACTCTGAGCTTTGGCGAGCGTCGAGGGGGCGAGCGCGTCGAGCGTCGAGGGGATACGCTCCTCGGACAATTATCGAAATGAGATCGAGGCACGTTCGCTGGACAGTTGTTTTGAAGGGTATGTAGCCGTTTTTCGACCCTCTCCGTCACTCGCGTCTCTTCCACCTGCGAAAAGAGAAGGCGCTTCGTTCGGCGGGCTTTCTCGGGTACGGGAGGACCATTTATATGAGGAGAGGGTTTGGCACAAGGGTGGAGGCTCCACCATATATCTTGTCGACTTCCTAATTAAACAAGATGGTGCAAAATAATCTGTAATAAAGCTTTTTTGTTTGTGTGTGTGTGTGGGGGGGGGGGGGGGGGGCGTATGTTTGAGACAACGAAAAGTCAGTCTTCTCGAAAATGACGTTTTCTCTCCGCTTTGAGTGTCTGCGGGTCTATTTGGCTCCAGTGCAGTACGTTCGTTCATTTGGCATTTGTTGCCCAGTGCAATTGACACGGATTTACGTTGTGATTGACGCAACAATTCCATTCATGTCGGCAGCCGTGGAGGATCCGTGTTTTTGAACTCGCGGTGTCTGCAGCGTGTTCACACTGCTGCAGCGCGTTCACACTGCGTTCTCACACTCATACTTCGTACAAAAGATACGGCGTCCGCTGCAGACATGATGGCAGACTTATCTCCGGACACGCGTCTCAGGCACGCTTCGAACCATGTTTTCTTCGTAGATCCCTCAGACAGTCTCTGCAGGCCGACTTCTGTATGATGCGTTAGCGCTGCGACCGCGGCTTCACTCCGCGCAGGCGCCACCACAAGGCGTTGACTCGAGAAGGCAAATATTGTCGAGGCCGGTTATAACGAAGTCTGTTATAACGAAATAGTGGTTACAGCAAAGCGATCACGATTTCCCGTTCCCTTTTGCTCTTTGTTATAACCGAAGTCGGTTATAACGAAGTAGCGGATATAGCGAAGTGATTTACGATTCCCGTTGACTTCGTTATAACCGGTCTTGACAGTAGCAGGCAGGCCCACCGAGGGGCTCCGGTCACCTATAGAAGAGGCCCGCGCACGACGTCATCGTTAGGGAACTCTGGACCGCCCTGAGCGGCAAACACGCCGAAGCTCGACCTGGCCCGCAGCAGCGGAGCCGGGAGCGGTTCGCGACAAATTGGCTGAAGACCTGGAACGTTCTCCTTCCGGCTCGTGTCGGCTTCCATTCGCCGAGCAAATTGCCCGCTCCCTCTCTCTCTCTCTCTCTCTCTTTTTGCTTTTTTTTTTTTCGATTGCGCGCGCGTGTTGAGGGGAAATCGGAGTTGATAGGCTCCTGAAGGTTCCAGATTGGCCCGAGAAACGCAGGGCTAACCGTAGCTGAAACCTCCGGAAGGAAGCAGACGTATTGATCGCGTTGAGTAAGACTGGCGAAACGCAGTCGAACGTAAATAAAAGCAAACCAAGTGGATGACACGCTTCTATGCCTCTTGGAGGGTCTTTGTCTTAGTTTTATTGTATTTTAGCCATTTTAATACGCACAGATTTGTGTCGCAGAAAAGATTGATTAACGGCCTAAGGGGCGGAAACTAGGTAAACTAAAGTTTTACGGAAAAAGAAGGCAATACACACACACACACACAACACACGCACGCACGCACGCACGCACGCATGCACGCACGCGCGCGCGCGGAAGGTGAGAGGCAAGACGGAACAAGGCCTATCTTCATCTAAAGCTCAGTGTACGTTCTTGCAAAGATATTTTGACGGATATTTGGGGCTCCTTCGTTCTAACGTTCTGCTTGCGCCCTACCTTGTGTAAGAGTAATTGTAAACGAACGTGAGAAGAAATGTGGCACCCGTGATATATGAGTTTGCTTCGTCACATGTGCCTGATCGAGCTCGTTACAGGGGCACGCGCCCAACAAAAGACGAGCTTGTTTGCAGACGAAACCTGATTCCAGACAAAGGGGATCAATCTGTCCCCCTGTGTTGCCTCTATTTCTTAATGCGAGCTCCCCCCCCCCCGAGTTAAAGCACCCCGAGGACGTGCTAGGCTAATCCACTCTTCGAGTCGCGGCAGGACGCACCTCTCTAAAAGCCTGCACGTGTTGTTTACGCCGGCGCCGTTCGCTGAAGCGGAACGTGATTTGCATACTGCCTCCGTCCCCCCGGGTAGAGATAATGCAGATCCCATTTCGGAACTTTACTACCGGTGCGCTTGCGCTGTGGAGTCGCTGCAGCAACTTAGTACCCGTTCACACACTTGCGTTTGCTTACGACCGAGTTCTTGTGATCTCTTATTACGGAGGGGACACACTGGCACGCTGGCGCCATCTATGAGAAGACCCTGGAACTGCATTTCACTAAACATGGCCTCCGAGATATTTTTTGCGTGCTGGCCGCGCTCCTCAGGCCATTGCATTCGCCATTAGAGGCTGTTACTGTGGGACGCTTGTTGGCGCTCGCAATCAAAACCAAACATGCAGTACAAACAAAAAGCCGCGAATTATCATCATCATTATTATCGTCGGTCTACAGAGCTTGTGCTCCCCGCCTCTCGCCGCAACACAGACCTTTGGCAAGGAAGAAGTTGATCGAAATTGGAAGGTTCATCTTTTCAATGCGCGAAAGATGAAGCACAAATGTCCCTGCACGTAAGTGAAATTCAGAGAGCTGGTCTCATGCGTGACGACGAAGATATTTCTATGCCTGTCCTGCCGGCCCAGACAGTATCCACAGATGACAAATATAGATTCGCACTGAATCTTGCATTCTGACATACCATATCAAGCAACAAAAAACAAAAACGCAAAGACCAGAGCAGCAAATAGAAATTACGAACCAGACATCGATTTACCTGCCTCTATTCTGATGATGAGAACAGTGAAAATGCAAGGTTCATGTAGCGGGCTCACACTTGACAGCATGCTTTCAGACGGTTCTATTTTATTTGCCGACTGCCATAGCTTAGAAAGAAAAACTGAGACAAGTTTATTCGGTTGTTAACATTAATTAGGCAGTGATTCTGAGTAACTCAGCGAAAGTAGAAAAATCGTTTCATGGCCCCTTTAAGCACACGGTCGAAGCAGTGGATAGTGTGTGAACCAGCTTTTAGAGCCCAATATTGGTAAAATCTTAAGGCCTACCGTATCTACACTCTAAGGAAAAAGATGGTCGCAAAAGACCAACGCCAGCATTGGTTCCTCTGAGCTGGTATTTGCTCCCCGAAGAGACCATCTGGTTCGACCTAGATACCGTTCGCAAACGCTATGGACGAACTGCACTCGACCGGGACTAACTGAGAGGCGTGCGCGAGCAAAAGCAGCCATTACTCCTAAAGACAGGGTGCATCTGTATAGGCCTCCTGCGTTGCCCAGGGGCGCAGCGAAAAGGGACTTGTTAGGACGAGAGTCACCGAATGTCCCCAGAATATATAGACCTCTCTTATGAACGTTTCCCGAACACCCGTAGTGAAGCTTACCAGTTTCTCGGTGATTACTTGGGGCGACTTTTTAGAACTTGATTAGGGATGAGCGAATACGCCACAAGGAATAAGGAACGCTCACCGCCATTATTCTACCGTGCCAATTTTTTATCGCCTTTTTTCCCCCGTTATGGCGCCAACATTGTTGCGCATACACATGTGCACACGTACTCACGCCACAGATGGACACGCACACGTATGCGTAATGACGGGCATGCAAATACGCACAAAGCGGCAGCCGAGAAAAGCGCTTTCCGGCGTCTGGATCATTGAAACATTGTTTCTTTCTTAATGTGCCCTTTGCTCGAGCGGTTCGTTTACAGCTGCGCTGCAGCGAAGGCCAGACGTGTACCGAGTCGAGGTCGACTCGTCTCGACGGGTTTGTTCCGCGACCTTGTCTGGATGGATTTGCTATTTTGTTCAAGTAAAAATTTGTAGAGCCAATCTGAGCGTGGTACTCCGGCACCTTTATTATTTTTACGTGATTCTTTTCATCCCGAGCCCCGCGATACATCATCACTAACAGCTTTCGCAACGCGAAGGGATCTAAGATGAAGTAGTCTGCTTTTCAACCCTGGAAGCGATTCATCGACGCAGCACTATATTCGGTTTGAACTAGGGGATAGGGGTGCAGGAAACACTGCATAAAATCAAATCGTTTATTTATTTATTTATTTTTTTGTTTGACGCGTGTCACGGAGTAGTTATGTGTATGCGGAGGGCAAGTTCGTCTGCTTCGTTTGCAGGGGTTGTGGTGCTTGCTTTGAGGTCTAGCTCCACTATTCTTCAAGCGGAGCCAATCAGAGCTCGGCGTCTTTCTGACGTCACCGGAAAGAAGCAGACGAACTTGCGCCCCGCATATTCCATCTCACTTCAAGTGATGCCAACGTTACGATTTAAGGGAACCAATCAAGCAGCGCCAAAAGTCTGACGTCACGGCGCATTCGGTGTGCGTGATTGGTCTGGTCGGCGATAGACACCGCACAAACTCGACGACCGCCGTGACGATGCACTTTTGTCGCTGTTTGATTGGCTCCGTCGGATTGGCTGCGATCGGACTTCACGTGACGGAGTGCATAAGACGGCGTTTCAGCCGTGGGAAGCGATATATTACGCAGCATATTAGGGTTGTGCGAATATTCGAAATTTCGAATAGTAGTTCCGAATAACACACTATTCGATATTCGCTTCGAGAAGAACTGCACTATTCCCGTTTTTCGAAGTGTTGATTGCGGCGGGTTAGCCCCGTTGAGTGCGCTTCTTACCAAGCACTGGTGCGCTGCGGAGAAGCAATACCCGCGGAAGCGAGCTCCGCGGGTGTTGCTTCTCTGCATCACATCGGTGCTCGGTAAGAAGCGCACTCAACGGGGTAACCCGCCGCGATAAACACTTGAAAAAGTATGAATATCGTAATTGCGTGCTTAAAAGAAAAGCATACATTCAAAGCGGGACGGTGCAGCCGTGCCGACTGTATTTGAAAATAAATGGAAACTTTGTGAATCTGTATATCTACATTGTAGTAAGAGTTTCAAAATTCAACTGTTATGCAAGAGTACACTATGTTAGGCAGAGATGCCCTTTACTGCGTTCATCATGCGCGATTCATTATTTTTTAACTCGAGCTAAAGAAAGAATATTTTATAGAGCAAGATTTGTAAATTCACTGAATTGGGTATAGTTGGCCATCTTTATAGGATTCATATTATGTCAAATCCGTCATTTACTTGCCATCCCAAGACACCAGACCTTCTAAGATCGCAGTTCATAAATATAGATAGATTAAACTTAGCCTATAAATGAACAAGTGGAACAATTTTCACAGGTTTAGCTGGGTTTTCATCTAAGCATTATGCAATGGTAGTGAAAGCACCTAAAAACACAAGGACGAGGAAGTAAACAGACAAGAGTGCTCTGTCTACTTCCTCGTCCTTGTATTTTTTGGTGCTTTTTAGATGATCATGAACCAACTGGCCCAAACTGCTACCTTAGTGGAAGTGAAAGGCGTGGAAAAACCATTCGATATTCGAATCGAAAATATTCGGCCAAAACCACTATTCGCTTCGAATTCGCTTCGAACTCAAAATCCACTATTCGCACAAGACTACAGCATATAATTCGGCTCGAAACTAAGGAGTAGGGGTTAACATTATAACTCTTCAAAACATTTTTTTTTTTGACGCGTGTCACAATTTTTGGATAGATTTCTTTCTATAGCGTTCTCGACAGCAGACGTGAGTGGCGGCCTTCTCTCGACACCGGACGGCGCTTGAGGGACATGGAGACTGCGAAAATCGCTGTGGTACGCCGCAGTACTACGCACAACTTACAGAACTTATTTCAAGAGTGGCTTGTTTTTTTTGTTGTTGTTTTTGCGTTTGTGCGGTTTTAACGTCGGATGTATTTGCTAAACCGCAGTCCCCGCCGGCAAAAATGTCCGCTAAGCCGCAGTCCCCACGAAATGCCCGCAGGGTGGCGCCCCAGTCTGCAAAATGTCAGAGCCGTTTATACTTGAGAGTTTGGCCTTCTTAAGGAGATTTCGGCAGTCTGGCAACCACAGCAGCGTAGTCTGACAACCGGGGGATGACTACTTCCGTCCGCCATTTTGTGGCTCTGACTCATAGGAACTCTATGCGATTTTTGAAGAATAAAGAAGAGAAAGAAGTAACGCCATTTTGTGTTACCGCGAAATCCGCTGGTTCTAGCGGGCAGCAAGCTCCGCCCATTGGCCAAACTCTCTCAGTATAAACGGCTCTGCAAAATGTGGCCGCGCGCTAAAACGTAAACAAATTTTTGTAATGCGAAATTAGGGCGCAGCTCTTGAGAAGGAGGAAGGGAGGGTATGGCCTCTCCTCCTCCTCCGTATCCTCCCCTCCTGCTTCTCCATCCCCTCCTCCTCCTCTTCCGTACCCTCTCTTCCTCCTCCTCGTCCATACCCTCCCCTCCTCCCAGCCACGTGACCTCAACACGAATTCAGTTTCCCCGTTAAATTTAGCGGGAAAATTTACGTCACATGACTGGTGTCACGTCACCTATGAACAAATTCAGTTTCTCCGCGAGATTTAGCGGGGAAATTGAAGTCACGTGACCTCAACACCAATTCAATAGACCCTTTCCAAAATTCAGTCTGGCCACTTTGATCACGATCATCATCATCTGAAAAATGGCATATGTGCCGTACTAATAGCGGCCTTCTGTTTACTGATCAAGCAACATGTTGAAGATAGTATATACTCTTAAGCTGAGGATTCGAGACGTTAGCATGTTGTGTGAAGCAGGAATTAAATGCAAGAGCTGCGTAAGCGTTCATTTCTATAACACGGGCCCAGTCAGTCTGTTAGTAGCACAGAATCGACTTCAAAGCCCCTTGATGCCATAGAACTTTATCAAGGTGCCTATCTGGGTTGGCGCTTGGGAAATAAGTGGAAGCTCCTCCCACTTATTTCCACTTTAGTAGAGCGAACGCTGCGGTTCTCACAACGCAGTACCATCACCGTTGAAAGTTGGGAATTAAGGCCCGTTAACACACAATGCTATCGCATTTAAAAAAAAAAAAAAAAAAAAAAAGGAAAAGACGAAAGTTGGAACGACGGCATCGGGGGACGTCGAATTGTGTGACGCGGGCAGCGTGTCAGAAACCCGACACGGTCTGGGGGTCCTCCATTAGCCGACCGTACGGCTCTTCCGGACAGCGGGCTTTTAGGCTCGCTTCGTCGCCTAGGGCGTGCGCTGCCTGCTTGTTGCGCTTCGAGGTTTCTCCGCCCTGCTTTCTCCGCTTCTTCTCCCGGCCTCCGGTTTTATTGAAGTGGCGCCAGCCACGATGGGGTTACGGAGAAGGATTTTCGCCGATGTACTACATACGCGATGCTTGCATAGAGCGACACTGCAGCATTCGATCACGCACACCAGCGGTAACAGGGCGTCTGAAAGAACAAAAATGAAAATAAACTAGGAAAAAAATGTGGCTTGCAGCTTTCAATGCATTATCGAAACGATAAGAGTGCTTCGCTTGTCGCTTTCTTGCTCTTGTTATTAATATCTTTTTCCGCAAATTAATATCCACCAAATAAATCCTGCCAGCTTAGCGTCCGCGAGCAACATGAAAAAACGTAACGTTTTTGCTCGCCAGAGGCACTGCCCAAGCTTGAGAGCCAAAGTTCTTAGATAAGACGTTCATGCTAAAGTTTCTTGATACTCCTTTCACAAGTAGCGACAACCAATACAAATGATAAAGCACGTTCCGCTGGAACGAAATTGCGGCACTCAGTTGAAACCTCTGCTGTGCGCCGCCATTCGCTCCCTAGAACCTGCACCGTCACGCAGTCGGTGCTTCAAAGAATGTCGCTACTTGTAGGAAGCTCTTATCTAGGGACTTTAGTTCATGCAAGTAGTGACATTCTTCGAAGTGCAGACTGCGTGATGGTGCAGAATTCAGGAAGCGGATGGCGGTGCAAAACAGAAAAGTGAACTGAATGACGCCATTTTGTCCCTGCGGAATGTGTTTCGTCCTTCCTATTAGTTGTCGTTGTTACTTGTAAAGAGAAGCATCGAGGGTCTTTTTTGAGAGCTACAGGCTTATATGCTTTCCTAATGGCGAAATCAGGTTGTCAATCGCCCGCGACCCCTTGCCGGTGACACCGGTGACCGAAAACGCGCCAGCGGCGCACGAGGTGACCCTCTCACTCTCAGAAAAAAAAGGTGTATTGTTACACCCTTTGTCCCATATAATACACCCCCAAACTTCAATTCGACGTACAGCGCCCTATAGTAGAACAGACGGATCGAAATTCTTCGAGGGGCTTGATAGCCGTGTGGTACAACTTATTAAAATAGCTAATGTACGTTTTACTGACTACAAAAAACATAATCGGGATTTTCGTGGCTCTACTGCAAAACCTCAGTGTTTTCTTTTTGTGGTCTTTGATACGCCCTTGAGCTACTTAATAAGTTATATCTAACCGTTATCAAGCCCCTCGTAACATTTGGGGCCGTCTGTGCGACTAGAGGGCGGTATACGTTGATTTAAAGATTTTGGGGTGTACTATATGGGACAAAAAGGTGTAAGGTGATACCCTTTTGCCAGCCGAACGCAAACCGCCGGCAACTGTCGTTTTCGTTTGACTGGGTCGCGCGTTACCTTTGTTAACTTCCTCCCTTCGATTAGCGCCGTCACAACGGTTCCCCCTTCAAGAATAAAAATGAAATACTATAATACGACATTAGGGGACATCCCGGTGCCTATGAGATCGATGGTGATATCGGCAACGCACTCTCCAACAATGTCGCGGGAGGTGATTCTGCTTGCGCGACCATATATAGAAGGCGGAGATGCGGTTGATAAAGGGGGCCGCTGATGGCGTTTGAAAACCATGGGATGTGGCTCGTGCATATGGCGCGTGCTGGGCTGTGATGTTCCCACGCTAGACTGTGATTTTGTAAACATTACCCTTAAGCGCCGTTCACACTCTTGCGACCGAGTAAGACCGAGAGAGACCAGAACGGTTTATAAGCCTTTTGCGACTTCTTAGGACCGGATGCGCTGCAGCGGAGCTGGTCCTAAGAGATTGCAAGAGGCTTAACTCGATCTACTCGGTCGCAGGCCTTACAACTCTGCAAGTCGAACTAAGGCGCTTTATCAGCTGGTCCCACAGCCCGTTTACCAACCAACATAACAAAGTGCCGAGAGCTCTGCAGACGTCACTCTGGTCACGAGGGCGGCTTCGAATCGTTATCTTCGATTCTGGTCAAGCAACAAAAATAAGTTGTTGTCCCACGCTGAAGCCACATAGAGGCGTGACGCGATCTCCTATAGCTTCCGCACTGTTTTGGTTGCGCGTGCCTGCGCGTTCACACTTGTGTTGGCAAGGGCAGAAAGCTCGCGCTGAAGGCGGGCTTCTATAGTCTCAGCTAAAGGCCCGTCGTCGTAAGAGATATTAAGAGGTTCCAAGGCACTCGGTTCTAAGAGGCCGCAAGTGTGTGAACGGGCCTTTAAGCTGAGACTAACGAAGCCCCGTTCACACACTTGCGGCCTCTTAGAACCGAGTGCCTTGGAACCTCTTAATATCTCTTACGACGAGAGGACACACTGGCGCCATCTATTGGGTAGCAGTGTAAGCTTGGCGCCGCGGTCCGGCATATTTTCTATTTCTCTCGCGCATTATCCTTTCTTTCTTGGCTCGAAAAACTTTTGGCAACGTTATAAACGGGCCTTTCTCATAGGTGTTGCGCACATTTGACCTCGGAAATTCCGCAAAACCTTCGCTCCTGTGAAATGCAGTTTCAGGGTCACCGCGTAGGTGGCGCCAGCGTGCCAGTGTTCTCTGGTCCTAAGAAATTTTAAGAGGTTTCAACAGGTCTCGTCTCTCTCGCTCACGTTTCTCTGCCTGACACGCGGGAGAAGACCCATTGTCGTCTGCAGCGCCCACATTGGATATATTGGAGACGGCCTTCTCCTTGGCTCCAGACCGCTGAGGCCATTCTTCAAGCGAGTGACGTTCATTTTGGCGAACGACGCTTTTAGCGGATTGCCGGCTTCTTTTCTATTGGGCCGTGTTTATACGTTGTAATCGATAAGACGTCAAAAGGGAGAAAAAGCAAGTAACAACAAAAGGCGAGGGTACGGCGATGTCGTTTGTTACGTGCAAGTTTAATGCCGTTTCTCTCGAAAGAATAGTGTTCGATCTTTTCACGCTCGTTGGAGCGAAGCGTGGACAAACTATACGGGCCATTTCTGTGCTTTTAGCGACGCGCCGGCCTTGAGACGCGTATTATCTGCGAGTGTAGAGGGACCTCTTCCTGCATGGTCTTCTGATATCAGCAGCAGTAATTCAGCCTGTCCAACTCCCCCCCCCCCTTTCTTTTTTCTTGTTTTCTTCTTTTTTTAAGGCACAAGTAAAATGTTAAAAAAACGTAGTTTCTATTTAGATTACGTCAACAACGAGATGGGCTTAGGTATGCCAAAACACAAACTCAGAGCCGTCTAGCAGATTTGGTCAGGTTTATAAATACTCGTGTGAAAACACGGTGCGTTGCGATGGAGGACAGCTAAACAAATCACGGTAATAATCGGAGAGCTAAAATATCTTACGTTTGCACTTTGCCGCTCAGTTATTGTCGGAACTATATACGGATACAAACTGAGGGAGTGGAGGAGATGAGAGCGACTGGGGTTGCCAGAACAGCAAGCTCTAGTTGGAATGATCAGTGGGTAGACTCAAACGCATGTGACTCTCACACACGTGACTCTAACCCAAACGGCAGGTGTTAAACAGTCTCTGCAGTGACGACTGAAATGTAGGCACCAGTCTGTCCACACATATATATGAATACAGACTGCACAACTTTCCGTTTCGAGCCGTATAGGTGTTTTGTTCCTGGGAGACGCGTCTTGTTTGGGAGTCGCTCGTCCGTGAAGAAGCAACGGGCCGGCGGAGATTCTCTCATGAGGAACGAACCTTGTTTGATTTCCTCGGAGTCCCCGCGACGACGGCCTCGAGAAATTCTTTTGTGACGCTTTCGACGAGAAGGACGGGCCATGGCTCCGTCACGCTTCTCCACAAAAGAACAAACAAAGCGCGTTAATGGAAGGTCTCTTTTTAACAGCTCGAATACTATACAGCCGCGCGTGTCCATGCTGTTTAAATTTGCATGTAGCGTACGCCCCCACTTTGCGCCTCTTGTCAAGGTAATCATTTGTTATACGGGCGAGTCCTACTAGCTCGATAATTACACCGACTCTGTTTGCGGGCGTGAAAGGAATGAAGTCCCTGGCTGGCAGTCTATGGTGCTTCCGTGTCCCAACTGAACTGACGACAAATCAAGGAGTACATCAAGTTTAACAAATGACGCGTCAATCGCGACTTCTTTTGATTTATTTATGTCTGTGACTAGACCTGATCGCAAATCTTCTTATTATACATTGCAGCGGGATAGTGGCTATAAAAAACATCATTATATATAACGCACATCATCAACACACAACAAAACACAGTTAAAACAAATATGAAAAATAACACACGTCATCAAGTCTGCCCTCTGTGAAGTCGAGTTGTTTTACTAGCGTGGAAGGGTTATGCGAAATAATAATATTAATAATAATAATAATAATAATAATAATAATAATAATGAATCAAGCGATGTGTTTATTAGAATGTCCAGGAACAACCTATCGATCTTTGTGCTGACACTCGCACGCCCACACACACGCACGCACGCGCACGCACTCACGCACACACATACACACACACAACTCAAGTGAACGTGAGCAATTGGCATTCGTGTTCTAAGCAATTGAATAGAAAAAAAACGATATTGTACTGACTTACAGACACTTTTTATGTCGTTGTCCAGCATGAGCACGTTTATATCGGTAATAATAATAAGGATAATAATCTTAATCACCACAAAATGGGAACTGGGGCAAAAAGCTATCCAAGAAGCAGGGGATACCGGAAAACTCTGCATCGTCAATAAATCTCACTACAAACGCGATCTCTTAGGCGTTTTCCGATGATGCCCAGCAAGTTTCTAAGAATACCGTATGCTCATATATTTACTAATGAAAATGATAAATATCCAAAAATAATTCAGCGCTGGATTATTTCAAACGCCGCCGTCCGCATCCCTAAATAGACCCCTCGGTAACCTTGATATATAGGTGCCTACATGTCTGTCTGTCTCAGGGTGAAGACATCCATTGTTGCCCTGAGTGTGCCAGCGCGTGACGCTCTCGCGCACTCGGTGCGTGACTGGGGCGGTAAAATGGCGTCTATGTATTAGCCAAAGCTACGCGCTCGAGCTGAGTGACACCGGATTGCGCGCACTTCAAGATGCACAAAAAAAACGATCGGGCGGAAAAATGGCTGAGTTGTCACCACTCAAGCAAAAGTGCGCGTGTGTATGAAGGCACTCTATTGATATAGTGCCCACTACGAGACCTGCCTTCTTTTTTATATCTTGATGTTTACTATGTTCAGGAAACTTGACTCTGCAAAAACATCCTGCATACGTGTATTAGGTATCTAGGTGATGCGGCTGAGCAACAGGCCGCTTATCGGCCTCAGCTCTTGGCCTGTATTTACCGAGTTCACCTATTTTTCATCGCTATTTGTTGGCTAAGTAAATCCGGTGTGCGTGCGCGCCTGTGTGTTTTGTTGAAGTCGAGAAATAGCACATGCCTACGCGTGTCATTACTACTCTCTCTTTTCGATCTTCACCGCTACTTCGCGTCGCGCGCACTAAAAAAAAAAAAAGAAAAAGAAAAAGCGCGTTACGAAACAACGAGAAAACGGATGAGCAAGATAGTATATTGCCTACGCTATTACTGCCTTTTAGATTTAGCGAGCCCTATAATTGGTGTCATCATGTGCCGGTAAAGGGAAGTACGGTGACGTCTTGCCCTTTTTCTGGGCTCGCTTTTCGACGAGCCGATGGGTATATTACGCGATGTGAATGCCTCATTCACTACCACTCCCCACAAAAACAAAAAAAGGTCGATTCCTCAATTAAACGTCGAGCTAAAAGAACTAATATCACAATCCCCAACATATAGGGGCTAAATAACAAACTGCTGAGAGCTAAAATATACAGGTTGAAGCGTTACTTTGCCATGGATATCACATTAGCGGATGTCATGAGCGGTCCGTAAACTTAGTAGAATTAACGGCGAATATTCGTTTCCAGTTATTTTTCTAAAAATTCACTGACGCCAAAAAATCCGAACACTGACCAAACAGCACGCACGCGCGCGCAAGCAAACTTAAAAGGAAACCTTCTTCGGGCGTTGTGCTTGCGTGCTTCTCTCTCTTTCTCTTTATATGCGCAGCTTTGAAGATTTTTTAATTTCAGGCATAGGGAATGAGAAGAGAGACGAAAATAATCCCTGGAGAAGGGGAACAAGAGGGACAAAGGACAAACACGAATCTCCAAACACAGCTAGGTGTTTGGAGATTCGCAGAAACACAGCCTTCATCGTCTGCATAGCACAGACGGATCGCCTCATCTCAAGGCTGGTTCACACACTTGCGACTGCTTACGACCGAGTGCGGTAAAACCACTTGTGATCTCTTGCGACGAGATCAGACGAGAGCTTTGGACGAGAGAACGCACTGGCGCCATCCCGACGGCCGCTAAGCGAAGCGGCCGTCGGGAACGACCAAGTGTTCCACATGGTAGCCGTAAAACACTTGAAAGTTCCGTAATTTTTTTTCTCGCGCATCATTTTTTTTTTTTGGCTTGACAAATTTTGTAACAATGGTATAAACCATTATTTCTCATAGAAAGTACGTAGATACATTTCATCTCACAAATACTGCAAACCCTTTGCTCTAGTGAAACACAGTTCCAGGGTCGGCTCACAGATAGCGCCAGCGTGCCAGTGTGTTGTCTCGTAGTAAGAGATCACAAGAACTCGGTCCTAAGCAAACGCAAGTCTGTGAACCAGCCAAAACCAGCCAAGTTCGCAAAAATAAAAAAGACGACTTTGAACGCTACGTTACGTTGTCGGGTCGAACGTCGATGCCCTCCACGGCTGTTATTATTGGGTCTAGTTCCCTGCACCCCCCCCCCCCTTTCCCGTCCCTCATTCCCGGCGACCATGTTTCTCTTTTCCTCTCTGTGTTTTGGCGTGGAGCCTGAGTGGCATCCACTCGTTCTCCGTGCACCCCTAAGCTCATAGTGCGGTGGAAGCTACGTGCTCGTTGAGCCAGCCGTGCGTCTGTCTACCTTTCGCCGCGTGATCACGCTCCGGCCCGTACCCACGCGAAGGGGGCGGGATCAGCAGTGATGAAGGAGAGGCTGTTGATTGGTCTGGGGAGCTCGTAGCTCTCACCGCACTGTCAGCTTAGGGGTGAACGGAGTTCCACAGAGCGCCGACCAGATGCAATATCCCCGCCGAGCCTGTCCCGTTTCCAAGGGTACACAGCTCGGGGTCTCTGCGCTGTCACTCACGCCTCCCTGGAATTGGCCGAAGTAGCTCCCGACTGGGGAAGCCCCTAATAACTTCTTATTTATATTGACGACGTTCGGGACACGGATGTCGTTTGGCACGCTGCTGATTATCTTGTTTATGAAGAGAGACAGTCGAGGGTTGGATGACCAAATTTAATTGAACGGCAGTCTCCAAAACACTTCAGAGTGGTGTGGGACAAAAGCCATGAAACGTTAACATTCGAGTTACAAACAAAGAAAAAAGGAACTAATGAAAAAAAAGTTTTTGATTTCGTCGGCCGTATTAGTTGGGGAATCAACGAAAGTAATGCCTCGACTTGACAGTTATTGAAGGTCTAAGTTGAGACGTTCACATTGGCAATTTCAGGCTTCACTGCATGTTCTACGAGTCTTTAAGGCGAAAGCTACCGTTAGTACCATCCAGCGCTAAATTGAGCGCCTATAAAACAGTGGTAAGCCCACATTTGGAGTATGCTTTGCTGCTGGAACAAGCACCGGCTTTTATGAGGCAGACGTGGCTGGGCCAGGCGTTGAATTGAACGTGTAACTGAATGTGCCTTTCGCTTCAATAGTTATTTTTATAATGTATTGTATGATGGGATTGCACCAGCAGCGATTGCTGGTACCGCAGTTGATCCGCCCGCAAACTTGGCCGGCACCACGCTTCGCTGCCTGATGTGTTCATTTCCTTCTATGTTCTGTTTCGAATACTTGGGTCTAAAAATGTTTAGCTGCTGAAGAGGTGATCACGTAAACACCGTCCCAAGTCCGACCTTTTTTTCCCGGGCGCTAGAAAAAAAAATGGTATGGTTTTTGGTGCTCGCATAAGGGTAAAAAGCGTCCGTTGCCGAATTCTACAACTATTAATTATCGCCCTTCTTTTTCAGTAACTGGAGCAACGTTTTAAGTAATCTGACGGCCAGTTATTGACCGAATTCAGATTTATAATCTCTTAGTCGGATATTATCTTTCTGCGGTTCGGTCGGATAAGATTTCAACTGTATATATAGATTGTGTCAGTTTTTCGATCGATCCGTCTATTCATTAACAGATGAACTCCCGTCCCGTAAGTCGCGTGCAGCGCTGCAAAGACTAGGCCGGGGGCCAGGGCCGTAACTCCGCGTACTTCTCTGTGTAAACAAGCACCCGCACAAGAGAAGTTTTCGCGCGTGCTGCGTTCACTCGCCGCGGTGTATCTGTCTTCTTTCCCTCCCACTTGGAAAGGTTTTCGTCTTCCGTACCTTGGGCTATTTAACGTCCTGGTGACGGCAAACTCGCTACTTTCTGAATAACAAACAGCCAGGGGAGGTAGAATATAAAATAATCGTGATGTCCACCTCGCAGCGGAGTCTACTTGCCGCGTGTCGTCGCTCCTTTTATTCCGTGCAACTGAGGAGAACAGCACGATTCAATTACGGTCCACTCCGGTGGCGAACCGTCAGAATGGTTTATGGGCCCCAGCCGCCGCCGCTGCTGCGAAGTGCCATTTTTTTTTCTTCCCCCGCCTCCGGTCGCTTTCGGCTGCGGTCATTTCTGTTGGTTCTGTTTGCACCCGGCCTTTTCACTTTGTCTTCCTGCGTTCTCCTCCCTCCCCCTGGCCGCCCATGGGTGCCTACCTTTTCCCCCACACCGGGAGTGGTCGTTTATGTCGCGCGCCCTTCACCTGTCGGGTCCAGGACAACGGGCCCTTGTCGCGGCGAATGGCCGATGTCTGTGTGTGCGTAGACGAAAGTTCGTTCAGCCCCGAAGCTGACGGCGCGGTGGAAGCTATACGTGCTCGTTGGACCGGTCGCACGCCTGTCTTTCGCCACGTGATCACGCTCCCGTCCTTACCCACGCTCAGAGATGGGAGTCAGGTGATGAAAGGGGGCGTTTGATTGGTCGGGAGAACGCGTAGCTCCCACCGCACTGTCAGCTTTGGGGTGAACGAAGTAGGAACCTTAGCGTAGACGGGAAGGCCGTGAGAAAGACAGGCCGGCCGCCCGTCTCTTTTTATGGGCGGCAAAGAGGTGTCCCCGCGCGCACGAATGGGTCCCCGCAGAGCCGCCAGGTAGCGCAGCGGTCGCCGTCGCTGCCTCTTTTGTGCCCATGGGGAAACCTGCCTTTAGTGTCCCCTTTGGCACGGCTATCACGGACGGGGCTCTTGTTTACTGCCTTGTTTCCGCTGATCAACGGGAAGGACATTAGCTGGTGGACATATCCTTGCTTTTCTTTTCTTGGCGAACCGTGGATTAGGGTTAAAAGGAAAGAAACATGTCGGACCAAGACAGGACAAATCAACATGAAAAGACGTTCTGTCCTGTCTTCGTCCTACATGTTGCTTTTATTCCTCTCGCTTACCAGCGCGCTCCAATTCGTTCAGTCGTGGAACGTTGTGGTGCTCATTGACTCTTTTTGGGTGTTGCCCATCCTGTGTTTGTGTTTGGGAGTGCCTGTTCCAAAAAATAAAAACAAATAAAGAAGGCATATAGATGTGTTTTTTTTTAATTCTAAAACAAAATTTAGAACGAGTTCTTTTTTTTTATGGTCAAACCTTTTTTTATGATCTAAACTCAGCAGCATTACATCAAACTTCCATTTTGAGTTCTTATTTCCCTTGTGTTCATATCAAAGTATTACCTTCGGACAGGGACGAGCGGCATCGAGATAGTATTTTGTGCCAATGCACTTCGTACATCTGCTTTTCTTGCAGAATGCTTTCTCTTATTGCGGTTTTCTTTCTTTTCATTTGTGCGCAGTTCCTCTGCCTGAAGAACATCCGGACGTTCCTGCAAACCTGCAAGAATGTCTTCAACCTCAACAACACGGACCTGTTTGAGCCGCACATGCTCTTCGAATACGGAGACTTCAAGAAGGTGAGGGATCACGATGGCCGAGACCATAATTTAAGAACAGGAAAATGTTAGTGGTTGATGGTAATCAAGCAGTAATACTAATCAGTACAAGAGCTGCCACGTGCTGTCCGACGTCACACCACAGAACAACAAGATACTTGAAAATAAATCGCCCTGTAAAAATAAAACGCGAATTCCTTTTTATTTTTTTTCTTACCCACGATTGATTTTTGTTTTTATTATACTCTGTCATATCTAATTGCAAATTAGAGTTATAATTTTATTCATATAGGATTCTCCCCCGATATTGATTTTGAATTCTTTCGAGACTTACAAGGACCCTGTTGAGCATCTAACGTTATCGTACCAATTATATTGCGTTCCACGGCAATGCACAGTGACGATTACGTGGAAACGAACCGAGATATCGCTTCATAGGATGAATGTGTCTGTACATGAGGCACCTATGGCGGATACTGCACAATGTGTTATTGTAGAAACTTCGTGGACAGCCTCTGGTTTAGTTTAAAAAAAAGCTAAAGAGATCCTTGAAAAAAAAATGTAGTCAGAGGTGACCTTTAGAGTATTTTTATCCCGTGAATCTGAATATCACGTTCGTTTTCCTCAAAGATATAACTATACGCGAGAAAACACGAAAAACCTCCGACCAGTCGTTACATAATAAAAGGATCTTTCGGCCGCCAAACGCGTGTCGCTCGTGTGGGCACTGTATTTTCTCCCGCACTGACACCAATCGTAACGTCTTTTTCTGACATTTTTTTTTTTTTAATGGCAGTAGCTTGCGCGTACATAGCTTTGATAGGCGCTGAAGATGCGCGAGAGCGGAGATTCTGAAAAGTCCTTTTATGACGTAATGCTCCGAGTAAGGAGGGTCTTCAGCGGTACTTCGAAAATTATTTTCCGCAGCCTCCGTGCACCAAATCGAAAAATAATCTCGATATGCGTGACCTTAAAGGTCAAATGAAGACGATTTAAGTGTTTCTACTCAAATGCAGAACCGCTTCAGTTTTAATTTGCCTGCCCGTCGGAATCAGGTCACGTTCATAGAGTGGCAAAATAATATTGAATAATAAGATGCGAGTGTACGGACCTGATTACCCACGAAGAAAAGCAAAAGTATTCCAAAAGGTGGGATAATGATGTAAGGTGTGCAGGAGTCGAACGAAACACGTCGAAGTTTCGTTCTTCCCTCGTCTTGAACAAACCGTTTTGAACCTGACACAACCTCTTTTCCCGCTTCGTTTCTGCCAGGTACTTCACACGCTGTCGGTGTTATCAAGGTCCCCCAAGGCTGAAGCGTCCGGAGTTAGGTGAGTCAACCTTCTCAGTTTCACTCAACTTAAGGAATGACGTGCGAAGATGTGGTTTCAAATCGAACCTCGTGCTTTCACAGGGAGGACCGGGATGTATTGGGTGTCGGGAAGAAAAGAGAACCGTGTTTTTCTCACCGGAAAAAGAAACCACGTACGCATTGCCGAACGCTCAGTTTCTGTTCAAATCAGGGGCTCCGGCTATCCCAGAGTTTCAAAATAATAAACCCTAACAAAAAAAAATGTTACTAGCGATTTTGCGAAATTTTTAATTAGGAAATGGGGCGCGTTCCTGTTAGCGTTCGCCATTCATTTCCATGTAATCGCGGTCTCCATTGGTCGCCATTTCGCGCATGGACAATTTCCGAATATAACCTCCGAATTAGATAACGGGAAGTACGGTCATCTGTCACCAACCGCGGGCGCTACACATTTCGCTAATGATACACGTTTTTTTCTGTTTTTGTTTTTTTTTTGTGTTGCGGATATTATTCACTGAGGGGGCCGAGAAAAAGGCATGCTGCCTGACAGTACCTCTGCCCCCCGAATTCAGTTCAAAAGCTTAAAAATACAGACACAATATAGATATAAGCAAACAATACAGCAACAGAACAAAATACAACACTTGTCTCGTTACGTAGCAGCAGCATCAAGAATTCAGAATTGTGGGAACTACGAACGAGTTGACCCTACTCGGTTGGAAATGTACAATCTGGCACACCTTTGGTTATTTATGGTTTGTTGTTTAGCATAGGGTGCCTTCATGTGCGCTTTGCTTGGGGTGATGACATCTGGCCATTTTGTTTCTAACGTTTATTTTTATTTTTTGTTCTCAAGCGCGTGAAAGAGCGTGTCCCTGCACGTGCTCGTGGCGTTGACTGTGCTACAGCGACATTTTGTTTCCTGCCATTTCTTTGTATTTTCCCTGTGAGCGCGTGCTGTCGGCATCGGGTACTACAAACGATGGCATCACCCTAAACAGAGGGACATCGAGGCACTCTAGTTTAGCAGAACTTCGGCTCGTACACGGACCAAGTATGAACTTTGGTAAATTCAGTGGCGCGTAGCCCGAGCGATTGCTTTATCGAAAGCAAGCATTTTCGTCAACCTCCGAGGAGCATGGTCCGGCCGTATAGTCTCAAGTGCCACCAAGGCTGGCGACACTTTGTCTTTGTCGACCTGTACAATGCTGATCCTGCCATGCTCTTGTGTCATTGCAGTTAATAGTGCCTCTCTTTCAAGTTAATCTTTCGCTACCTATTTTACGTCTTTTGGATGAAACTCGCCTACAGAGGCGCTGCGACGACACGCCACGAAAGGGCTACTATCAACCGTCTTTTATTTTTTTTGTTTTGGAGTTTTAGTAGATCTTGCCGATCTCTTGCACCTTTGCGCATGTAGCGTATTGTCCTAACGGGTACCGTTATCGGAGCGCGAAAACGGTCGAGTAAAACTTCCTATTAGGGAGTTTTAGTAGATCGTTCCGATAACGATACCCGATATTCCGCCGACGGCTTTGCGCAAATATCGTATCGTTATGGGAGGCATCGGAACGATCTACTAAAACTCCCTAATGACCGCACAGATAGACGACTCGCGGGCGTTGGGACCGCGAAGGCCTTCCCGCGCGCGACTGATTCGGCTCCCTTTTTCGGGAGCCCTATCGGGAAGGCTCCCTTCGGGACTGCATCCGCGCTCTTCTCCGTTGTGCATCCCCACGCGCCCTCGCGTGCAGCCAGTGCTTGTGCAAAGAGAGGCGGCCAGAAGCAGTGCAGCGGAACAACGCCCACGCTATTGGATCGATGCGCGACTTGGACCGCTGGGACGCCCAGAAACGGTGCCCTGCCCAATGGCATCCCCAACACGGGCTGCGACTTCACGCATCGACTGTCCCTGGGGAATGATGGCCTCGCTATTTTGTTGCGTTCTTCCGTTCTTTTTGTCTGGAAACTATTGAAGCTATCAACTGTTGATATGACCTTTTTTTCTTTTTTTTTTTTACACGAGGCTTTAAAGACAGTGAAGAAATGAGAACAAAAACAAACAAATTAGTGTTTCGAAGTTGTTGTTTTTTTTTCGAGTAACGTTAATCGATTGCAACGCTGAGTATCGAAATTTCGTTCTTCCGTGTACGGCCAGCTAGCAAAGCTGGCCATCATCTCAAAGCGTGCATGAGCCCATGTGCAGTATTGCATCAAAACGACGTTACAAAACACAAAATTCCTGAAAACTTTTTTTCTTCTGCAACGAGGGCACGCGTTAAAACTAAATGTATTGTCACAACGTTCTTTTTGCAAACCTGAAAATGGGAACAAAAAAAATTAATCGAATTTTATGTCACCGGAGGCGCGCAAGTTTATGGCTTTCCTATTTTCCTAAAAAACAAAATTCGGGAAAAAAAACTTACTTTTTTAAAGTTAATTGTTGAAAACGTAAGTAAAGACCTACTATACAGTCGCACTGTGCAAAATACATGGTGTTGTTCGCTACAGACATGTGATGACAGAATTACCTACGGACCACGCCACAAGCATCGTCGAAGCATCTTCATACCTAACCTATAGTACAGTCTAAGCTCGTTATAACAGACCTTGATTTTGACCAAGACTTTGGTCTGTTGTAAGAGGAGTATGTTGTGTGTAGAAATGAAGAGTCAAGGGTATGCCGAGGAAAACCAACCGAACTTCACAAATCAGTATGTTATATCCAAATGTCTGTTGTAACCAGGTCTGTTGTAATGAGCTTAGACTGTATATGGTTCGAACACTTCTGCAGACTGTCTTTTGTTAGGATATGTATGCAGTGTGACCGCGGCTTACAGCTTTAGTATACAAACAATCCAGCGTGATGCCGAGCTGAGGACGGCGCTCCCAAACCCATTGTCATTCGTGGACCCTCTGGTACACTCGAGGTGATTCACGGACCTCGAGAACAGGTAAAACCAGTGCTGTACGGAACGGCGTTCCAAGGAACGGCGTTCCTGGAACGCGTTCCTTTCAGGAGGAACGAAGGAACGCCGCCGTTCCAATTTGCATCGGTGGAACTGGAACGGGAACTCGTTACATTTTTACTGAAATAAAAAAGGAACGGCGTTCCTTTTTTTTTCGTCCTGTGGGGCAATCTTTATTTTATTTCTAAAAGGGAAATTCTAAAAGTATAAAAACAATATCTTTACGATGAGCATGGATCTCGTTAACTTTTTGGTTACTTATCTTAGGATTCATTTTATGTGGTCCTCGCTTGGTAACAGTCGGGTGCAGGAGAGCTAGTGGACATAGATGCTTTTTCCGTGCCCGAGATTGCGGTACAAAAAGCGAAACTTTTTAGCCAAAGGAAAAAACACAGAAAGAGGGATGTTTCGAACAGAGCTACTTTCTTTACTTCCACGACTACAGCCGTCACTGAACTTCCACAAAGGTACCTACAGTTACAACAAAATAACAGGTTACCAGGCATCGAAGGCACCCTTGTGTCCCAGACATTGGTAACTTTAAAGATACACAAAAATTAACCTTCTTTCCTTCTCCCCTTGTCCCCCAGCTTCAAACTGAACAACAAACCCAACCTTACGAAGACATGTAGCTCTCAAGGCTGACTTTCCAAAAGCCCTACCCTGTCCTTCAGTACTCGTCTTGCGGACAGTAACATCGAGAAGCAACTCTTGTAAAGTTGGAACAAGGGACTTTGTTAGATCGAAACTTGTAAGGTTGTTTCTAAACACCCGTGCAATGTGGGGTGACAGTGCGTTTGGCTCGTCTCAATCGTCCACCACAAACATGAATATGGTTAAAAGCTGAGATTTCTAAACTTCAATATATCAACAAATGAAACCCTGCTTCCGCTTGTTTTCTTCTCCTGCTGCCTTTCCATCACGGGATTCAAAATCGTATTTTTCCATTTAAAAAGATAGGTAAAGAAAAAACTTTGCTTAATTGAACTAAATATGGAAATCAGCAAAATACAAATGTAACGTATATGGAACGACACGTTCCATTTTTGCAACTGTAACGGGAACGAGTTCCTTTTTCAGGGATGGAACTTGTAACTGGAACGCGTTCCGAAAATCAGAAGGAACGAGGAACGAGCTTTCGTTCCTTTTTTGAGGAACGTGTACAACATTGGGTAAAACTTCTCGAGTTGGAACGTCCAAAGACAACAACACATTGACACATTGAGCGCGCTCCGAATCGGGGCCTTATACATGAGTCTCCTATTTCTGTAGATCATCGAGATGATGTTGTGATGACCCATACATAAATGTTCTTCTTCGAGCCGCAGAAACTAATGATGACGAACCCGCGCCAAAGGCCCGGGTTGATGACGTTAACATCGCGATGCCTGGGAAGACACACCGTGGTGTTTTCGTTAGAGCGATGCAAGTGACTCGACCAGAATAAAAAAAGAAAATAAAATGGAAAACATTTATGGCTGCATTCATGCCCAGCTATGCCTAGAAGCGCCTACATTTTTTTTTCTGCGCCGGACCGCGTGTATATATTTGTCTATTCAGAAGTGAACAAGTTCGGTTTGGTCCGACGGTGGCAGCCCAAGCAAGTTCGCAATGAACGTAAAGGGTGATGTTGCGTGTGTTGGCCACCCAACACGTGCTGACATCGGGGTCTGTTGAGCAAAGTCCGCGGTTCAGTATCGAATGCGTTCCTCACCTTTGACTGATTTGTGCGAGTGCACAAAAGAAAAGATCATACCGAAGCAAGTCTTTGCCGTGTCCGGGTGCCTTCTTAGACAAGGTAACGTGTATTGAGACCTCGCTCGCAAGCGGAGGTCATCGAAACCCCTTTGACGCCTCGGTGGCTCCGAAGCCAAGCGCCGGCCTACGGAACCCCAGGTGGCAGGTTCGAATCCCGGCCGAGGGGCCCGCAATCTGACGGAGACTTATTGCGGAGAAGGCGCCGCGTAACTCGAGCTTTCGGTTGCACGTCCATAGATCCCCAGGTGGTCGAAATTAATCCTCAGTCCTCCGCTGGTGCGTGCCAGATGTCCTTCGTTTGCTTGGCACGTAACACCGCCAAATTTTACTTTAACCTTTTGAACATTATCTTCCGACCTCTAGCTCACTAGTTTTCAACCTGAGCCTAGACACTGCAGTTTTCAACCACCTGAACAGCATCTTCTAGCCTATAGACGTTTCCCAAGAATCCGAAGCGACCTCTTCGATGATCGCTATAGTGCCTGCGGGATGTGCGTCTCCGAAGGAACCATCCCCAAATCAGCGCGAGCCTTTCATGCTAGGTTCTTGGCTTCGTTAAGAGGCTCGTCTCTTTGTCCAACGCAACTTGCTCATCCCGAATGAGAGTGGTTACGGGGATCGGGTGTCTTTCCTCATCCCGAAAGTAGCTCTTGGTCTTAGGGCACCTGTCTCTTCATTACTTGAACCCCCTTATCCTGAAGAATATCGGGACCCTACTCTGCTCGAAGTAGAGTAAAGAAAGTAATCCTCCAAATAAAAGAAAAAAGCAAGCTAAAAAAACTCGCGTTGAAGCGTGGTGGTAAGTATGACAGGAAAGAAAAAGCGGCCAAAAGGATGAAGTCAGGACAAACTTTTGTCTTGTCTTCGTCTCTTTTTTCGCTCCCCCCCTCCCCTCCCTCTTTCCTTCTTTTTAAACGTGAGTGTTGTATGAACTTGTATCAAATCAATGTAAGGAAAGGCTCCAAAATATGTTCAAATTAAGAGAGAGAGAAAAAAAACGATTACCACCTTGTTTTTTTGGTAGCTGGGCGTAAGCTACAGGTTTTGATCGAAACGACGATGATTTACACGAATTTTACTATTTTCGCGACCTTTATAACCAGAACAAATGAAAAATGACTATCTCTCGCAGAAATATAAAAATAAGCCTAAGGGGGCCGCCGCATGTAGGGCATAATTCTGGGCTGTACGACCCCAATAAAACCGCGCCAACTACTTAAAAAAAAAAGTGCATTTTTATTGTGGTATTCTTTCGCTTAAACACGTGCGCTCACGTACCACGCACGCATATACTACTTGCTCGGCTATTATTCTTCAATGGCGGCGAGAATGGAAAGAAGGGAGGGACGGAGCGGAAGAGGCAGCGAATATTAATAGAGCTTCCGGAGGAGCGCCGCGCTGTTTGCTTCTGCTTCGTTTTGTTGTTGCTTCTTTTTTCCCCCGCTTCGTCCGAACTGTTGGGACCCCCACGAAGTCAACCGCGTCCGCTATGAAGGCGTTTCACCTGCGTGACCATTCAGTTCCATCGAGCGTCTTTCCCATGCACGCGTCGTGCTGCTCTCGCGCAGCGCTTTGCCATCATTGTTCAATGAACGCTTCGCCAATTAAGCTTTCTAACACCTTCCCGCTCTGTCGCGTCACAATTTTGACCACCGCATCCTTTGCGAGGTTGGTTGTGAGCCTCCGGGACTGTGTGGAAGCTATGTCTCCAGGACTTCCATGTGATACATACTACCTCTGAAGTGACTTGCTCGTCGGACCATGCCTGGTTGGTGCCGACTGAAACTGCCTAGGAGCACGTTGCAAGTCGCAGCCGCTTGAGAAGCCGTTGAGTGGACGTGACTCCCTGGAAGACGTGCTCGCTCTTCGACCCTCCCCATAGGGTTCCAGCCTTGTGCGAAGACATGCGGCGTACGAGACCAGTTTGGTATCGGTCGGTCAATCGTCCCTCTGCTCTTCTCGGCGGTCAATGGAAGACACCGTAGACATCTGTGCTAGCGTAGTCTTCCGTCGACGAAATGCTCGGATGGGCCTCTGCGCCTCCAGGCTCGAGGACATCCAGGGTTGGCAGCGACATCGAGGACGCCATGGCGCCCGTCGTCTACGAGCTGGCGCTGCGGCTCAGGTACTGGAGGTGTATAAAAGTATCCGCTTCGTGACAGCGGGTATGCATGGCTTGCACTGACGTCACATGGGCCGCCATTGTGATGGCCTCGCATGTTGAGAGCCTATCTTCTGCAGCATACATTTCGCACCACCGAATTCGTTTTTTCTCGGCAAGAATAAGTAGAAACGACCACCAGCATGGAGCGATGACGTCACGTGAAAACCATGTATACATGTGGCCGCGCCGGCGCTTGATGCCTGCGCGCGAAAGGCAAATGGTTTCTTGCTGAGCCGGTGAGCTGGGTCACTGCGAATCGCCCAGCACGCCCATCTACGCACCTCTTGGGTCGGGTTACCTGTCAGGTGTGCTCGCATGATTTTGTTCTATTTCCACCTTAAGCCATGGAGTCGAAATCGCTGCATGAATGTTCTGATAGCAAAACGCTACTTTGTTTTGAAACGACGTCATGATGGCTCCGCTGTAGATGTGCAATGTAGCCGGTACTGTGGGACTGTTAGCCTAAGTTCTTTGTACCGTACATCGCGCTGTAGTGATTGCACGTCCGCACGCCTGTATACGATCCCCATGCGTCCAGATCGAAGCGGTGACGACGTTTGCTGGTCTTGCTCGTCCGCACGCTCCCCGCAAGTTCTTTATGTTGCCGCATGACTGGAGCTCGTACTCGGTGTGTCCATCCATACACAAGGCACATTTTGGTGTCCTTCGCCGCGCATGTCTTACACTCGTCCTTCCGCGCGCGCGTCAACGAAGTTTCTGACGAAGATTTTGGATGGTTCAGCGTGTTGGCGACTCGAATACGAGAGCAAAAGAGGCACGTGTCGTAATGTAACGTATTCTGTCTCTCTTTTTTTTTTTTTTTGAGGGGGGGGGGAATGTACGAGTGGCGGCTTGTGGCACCTCGGTTATATCTTGCTGTCTTCTTTCTTTTACTCTGGTGTGTCTCTTTCTCCTTTCTGGCTCCCTGAATTTTTGATTCCACCAAATCCCCTTCAACAAATTGCGGCAAGCTTTTTTTTTTTTTTTTTTTTCTTGGAAGCTGCCTTTAGAGAACTCCGTCTCACTCGGGTTCCAGAGACGTCGATTTGAATCCTCGAAACTCCCACCGTTTGCTCCGCGTCTCCGTAAAACCAATTCGTCTGCCGTCGGCACTTTAACCAATTTGAAGTTGAAGTGGCCGACAGACCTGGTCCTTTTTCAAGCTGAAAGCTCTTCCGGAGATATTTGATTTTTAAACTAAGCTATACCATTTTTTTCTCTCTCTTGTTTACCGGCTTCTCAGGCAAGTGACGTTCGAATCCGATCCTGCCGTTCGGCGAGTCGTCCTGTCGACACACTTTTAACGTCAATATATATATATATATATATATATATATACATATATATATATATATATATATATATATAAACTATGAAGCTTGCACGCCCATTTCCTTAATGGACTCGAAATGTTTCTAAGCTGCCTCGTATAGTATACGCCGGTTATACCACCGAGCAGTCAAGACAGCCATAGAAAAACAAACTTTGCCGAACTTGGGACCAGAGTAAGACTCGAGCAGACGAAGGCAGCAGAACGACGCTAAAACGTGTGCACCAACATCGAATCATCTCCGTTTCCTGTCCGGGCGTTCTGTTGCTGCTCACGAGCCCCGTTGATCGTAAACCCGCGTGGAATGATTGCTGCCCGAATTCCTCCGGGGTCGCTCCTGCATGTTCCAGCAGATGGATGGGAGATGTTGATGTTGCCTCTCCGGTTCGATGGGACGGTGCCTCTCCCGTGATCATTGTCGTCAGATACATTTACGCGAGTACTTTATGTACTAGGGAGTTTTAGTAGCCTGTTGCCACACTTCCAATAACGATACCCGGTAACAATACGATGCATGCGCCAAGGGCGTCGACGGGGTATCGGGTTTACCGTTATCGAAGTTATCGGAACGACCAGTTAAAACTTTCTGAAGTCGCAGTCCCACTGCCAATGCATCACGCGTTTCTATCTTGTATATGACTGCCCTGTCACATTGGTAATGCAAAAAAATAAAATTGTCTGCTGAAATGTTTGAAACATACAAATGTATGAAGCAAGCGTGCTCCGAACATGCATGAGGCGTGTCCGCAAATAATTCTGTCATCATGTCGGCAACCAACACTGTATGATTGGCAAAGGAAAGAAAGCATAGTTTTGGTTCTTAACTTCTAGGCTAGGTGGCGCAAGCTACCGCCCGATATAAAGGGTACAGCCGTTAGCATCCATCCATCCATGTATGAGCAGTGACGACATGCAGAACCGTCGGAATAGTTTAGTAATGAAATTGCTTGTAATTAGGGCTGGGCGCTTGATCGATTAACCTACAAATTAATGCTTTAATCGCGATTAATTTTTCTAAGCCGGTTAATCGGTTACATTAATTGACGCACCAAAAAAGGTAAAAATGCAACGCTTTCTCCACGCAGAAGTCGGACGACTACACCTGTGTGAAGGAAAACTTTAGGTGAAATTTTGACATAAAGTAAACGCTAAGGGCGAGGTTTGTAACTCCAAACTAGTGGAATGTCCGTTTAGCGCAGCAGAGACTAATCAACGAACTGCTTTGCCTCTGCGGCTGAATTAATAATTTGTGAGTGAGTGTCTTTTTGACTATTCTCAACCACATCAAGGTTGATTTAAAATGCAAATTGTACTGCGCCGTTTATTACATATTCAGCAGAGGCAAAACACAGAACTTTGACTTTTCTCATATGCGGGAATGAACTAAATGAATTAATTAATCGATTAAAGGGTGGCGGTTAATCGGGTTGAAATTTTTAATCGGTCCCCTAACCCTTGTTGTAATCCCTTACATTTATCATTAATTGTAAAGTAGTTGCTGTACTTATTTACGTAAGGGAATGCTTGTAATCCGTTACGTTTTTATTTTTCAATCACGGGGAGAAAAGCAAATATATAAAACACCAACAACAATAAAAAAAATCGTTTCTATTTTTTTTTTTCTTTTGGTAGCGGTAAGTTTTTTAGGAATCGCACTATCACCTGCACATACAAAACGCAAGGCCTGGCGATCCTCGGATGCTGAAAATCTTTCTTTGCGTCACCCAAAAACCTCGACTAAAATGTTTGTTTGTTTGTTTGTTTGTTTGTTTGTTTGTTTTGTTTGTTTGCTTGTTTGTTTGTGTGTCTGTGTGTGCGAAATTGTAACTCTCGTCAGCTTGTTCGCTCACGGCGAAGGGGGAATCATACTGATACAAAGAACCGGAAGTCAAAAATGCTTTCTTCCAACGATAAAAAAAAAAAAAACGCGTCAAAGTGCACGCGAGCTGGTGTAGCGGATCCCTCCTTCCTCTTTGACTTTTTCGAAGACTCGAAGACGAACACAAAACGACCGTCGACTGCGCGCCTTCCAAGAACTCGAGAGTTTGCATAATCTCGCAACAGGAGGGGACGCTCTACTTTGACGCTCGACTGAGAAGGATGTGACATTAACTGGCATGCTGTTAAAAAGTTGATTATAACACTTATCATCTTTGGGAGATACGAATATTTCTTTGATTTTTCAGCTGCGTTTCATCTAATCTTCTAAAAGCTTCAGGTTTAGATCCCTGTAACCCTTTTCGTGCGCCATTTTTTTTTTTTTTTTTACATTTAAAGGTTACGTTTTACCGCGGGTGTGAGAATCGCGCTCTCTCTCCTGGATGATCGGCTTCACAAGAAAGGTGCTTGCTTACAGCTTCCAGACGTGGAAGCATGAGGTAAGACTCTTGTGTAGCTCGTATTTCCCAAAATTAGAGTTACTGCTGTGGCTGTGAGGGGAAGCTGCCCTTGCCTCGCCTGACATTTAGCGGAAGAAAACTGAGCTGCGGTACGGCCGACCCGTGCCACATGCGTTTTGTACGGCATCAAGAAACTGTAGGCACGGCATGCGTGCGTCTACATTTCCGTTCTAATCGACATTATAATATTGTTTTCCGAGAGACCCCGCTATTAATTTATTTATTTACAATACCCTCAGGGCCGTGAGGGCGTTAGAGAGGGAGTGGGTGTTACAATATTGTTGATTCACTTCGCGAAATATTGCGAAGTCCTTGATGGCTGCGATAACACCGGGGAAGACCATTCCAGCCCGCAATTGCGTCGGGGAGAAGGGCGTACTGGTTATATATTGAAAAAGCTCCATCCTCTTACTCAACGACGTCTCAACCAAGACACGAAATATGTTTAGAGCTAATGGGAGATCGTTATAAAAAAAACTTAATCTTTCATTTAATTGTTGTGTGTAATTACCGTGTCTTGCTATTTTCCTGTACCACCGTTTGGCGATATTGGCCGGCTAAAATATGTTTATGTAATATATTACATATACATTGATTTTATTCGAGGTTTAATTATCTGTATTACGGTTTTTATACTTTGCGATTCTAACAGAGTCAAACTGCGGCTGTAACAACGAAGCTTTGCACTTTCACCGGGTCAGAGAGCTGTTCCATTTTTCTCAAGAAGCACGCAATGCAGTGCGTCAGACATTCGCGGCGGACATCTTCACTTATGGCGAATTCCACTGGTCGTTTTGGAGCGCGCCGGGGTCAGTAGACCGGATCCGAGATGGAGCACGCGATCCGAACGGAGTCGCTCCGCCTCCGGATCCCCAGTAGAAGATGACCACCCCTCCGGGATCGGCAGATGCCATCCCGTCATTCGCCTTCCCGCGAATCCCCTTCCCGCGGTCTCGAAGCACATGTTTTCGCGATGGCGGTGCTAACAACATGTGTTCAACGCACGGGCGAAGTTATGCGCAGCAGCGTAGCCGCGTAGCCCCTGGCCTCTTCATCAGAATACTCGTGAACGGTGTCCAAGCACGTCTCGATTTTCGGCCTCTTCTACGGAGGTCCAAAAAGGCAGTCGAATTCATGCTGGACATTCAAGCAATCCTCGTCGTCGCTGCTACTGAGCCGCTGCTGCTGGAGGAGCTGCTCGAGCAACTGTGACGACAAACTGTCATCAAGCAGCAGCAGCAAGCGGGCGGCGATCGCGAGTGGCAATTGCTGTTTGAAAATAACTTCTTTTTTTCCAGTGGCCTTTTAAAGGGGTAGTAAAACGAAATTCCTGCCCTCATTTTCTAGCTTAAATGTGTTGCATGTTGCACCATAAACTCAAAAACACCAGTCTTTCTTTGAAAGGCACACGAAAACTTAATTTAAAGCTAATTAAACGATCTTTCAATCTGCACCTGGACCCTGGTGGATGTCTGTGAAGCTTAGTTGGGAGGTAATCTAGCAACGTTGATAATCTTGCCACGCAATCGTGACGTAGCAGGAACCGTCCGCACTAAACATCGGAGCAGCGCCGCCCTTTGGAAGATACGCCTGAACGCGATTGCGGAAGCCTTTGCCAGTGCGCTTTGCTCCTTTGCGAAGGAAGCCAACGAGATGCCATGATGGACTCGTTGAGGAATGGCGCCGAGTTGTTCCTGTGACTTTGCCGTACAGTTCGAAACCGTTCTGCGCTTTAACGTCGAGATGCCGTCGCGCTTCTGCATGGCTGAGAACTGTGGTAAAGACTTGGTCAACAGGGATACGCGGATCGACAAGTTTCCGCACGATGAGAAGCTTCGTGCCATGTGGATCCGGCTCGCACGTCCGTCTCTTACGTGGGTTCCGACGCCTGCTGCTCGCTTTCCGAAATGAATATAAAGAGGGCGGTATCCTCGTCCTCACTCGTGTCGTTCAAGTTGATGTCCCCAGGAAATCATCCTGAAGCGCCATTGAAGTGGGCCACACGAACACGACGCGCACGACTGATCTCACACGTGAAACGCTCGTCACCCCACGGGTACTTCGAACGGCTCGGTTGTAACGCGTTGACGCTGTTGACGCCACCACAACGCTGACAACGCCACCAACGGCAAAGCTCATAACCACGCCAGCCTTGCTACGTCACAAATGCGATTTTTATATATATATATATATATATATATATAGTAGAATCTCGTTAAACGGAAATCGCTTAAACGGAATTGTTGCTTAAACGAAACAACTCTATCGGAGTTGTTTGGTTTTGTATTCATGCAATGTAAAAGTAATCCCGTTAATCGGAACTCAAATTTTCGCGCCTCCGGGGAAACGGAACCGAAAACGAAACTTTGTCGCCGACATATTTTTCGCTATCGCAGAAAAGAAAAATAACTCTTGTGTAATAAAACAGTATTAAAAATGTTCTTAATATTTATTAGTTTTATTGCCCAAAATTAGCATGTACGCATGGTTTTGGGGAGTTTTTCTTTTCTAATTTTTTACGCATAGGTGGCTATGTTGGGTAGGCTTGGCTCAACAAGGCTTCTTCTCGCATCTTAGGCCTAGTGTCCTACTTTCTGCGATGGCGCTGCCACCAACGTTGGCGGCCCGAAGCGACAACACCGTGCGCTCACGTTAGAAAAAGATAGATCGAAGTCATTAAAGGGATTGTCCGGTCAAATTTTGTATTCGAGAAAACAATTGAATATTGTTGTTATTGCCTTGAGATGCATCATACGTGCAATATCTGAATTTTATATGCCCCTCTGCATGAGTTATTGAATTTATACTGCTCCAATCGCACTCTAGTGTAAACGCTGCTTTCGGTGGCAACATTGGAGCTCTCACGTCACACAACACAAAGCGAGTATTCCTGTATCGTCGTTTACCTGCGAGTGAACGCTTCAGCGTGCTTCGTTTTTGTTGTTGTGCTCGACTTGTTTCGTGGTTGGGTGAGATTTTTGTTGCACGGTTGGGTGCCACAACCACCGGGCAGCACATGCGAGCCAAGACGTGACGTTCCACACTTTTCCGCGAGACGTGCAGTGATGAGCTAAATGGATCGTCGCCGTGCGTAGGGACCGGGTTCCCGTCAAGATCGAGATCTCGCTTATGTAGCAATTATCTCACAGAAGAGAGCTACGAGCTGAGCTCTAAGCGGAGAGAAGGCTCGTAAGCTGAGGTGTGATGCTGTGCCAATGATATTAAACTACGTCCACCCACTCCTCGCTTAAATCGGATTAATCAATTTGATTATGCAGCGAAACCGAAACCAACAGCTAGACCACCAGGAAACGATACCAGGGGGGCTATATTCGACACATGTTTCGGTTTCTCCTGAGTCACTAAATAAACCTACGCTTTCAGAGTACCGAAACTCCCAAACTACGCGTCTGAAGCGCGTCAGGCGCCGCCATCTTGGGTCCGCGGCGCAGGTACGAGTGAGCTAGAATAGGAGTAGTGGAAAAATAGCCGGCTTCCAGGTGGGGCGTTTCGTGTAGAACCTACCAGGTAGCGCTGGTGTTCGATTCCGGAGCACTCCTGCCAGCGAAGTTCGCGCCAAGCGTAGCTGTTTTTGACCTTAGCGGTTCATTGGTGTGGCCTATGTATAATTTATGGGTGTTTCAACGTCTATGAATTAATGTTTTAAAGCTTACTTGGGCAATGTAGTGAAAAACCGGGGTAGCCCGTCGTGCATGCTGGCGCGCTGGCAGTTCGCATCTGTCTTCTTTCTCTTCGTTTTCATTGCTTAGCGACAAAGACTCGAGACCTGTGTGATCACAACGCTTCGGCACTTGACATTCCCGAAAACCAAATTGCGAAAATGACCGTAGACTCCCACAGAAACCATCTGAGAGCGTACGCGACGCCATATCCCGTGTTGCAGTAGTCATGTCCTCCGGATTTCGACAACAGCGCCACTCGCGGCAGTCCACACTTCTGGCTTCACCACGGCCGATGGAGCGCCGCCCACGATTTTCCACTACCCCTGTATTCTAGTTCACTGTAGCGCAGGTGGAGGGTTGCCTGTAGCTAAGCCAAGCCGAGCTGTAGCCGTCGCCTGCGCCAGCTGCCGGAGCCGCAGCTGTGGCAGCGAATCAAGGTCGTGTTGTTCGTATCTTGACATAAGAAGGAAAGAGTGCGTGCTGAGCGACGGACTTCGGCGTGCGCGCGCAGTAAACAGTAAAACAGCAGCAGGCAGCGGATCGCTGGACCCAAGATGGTGGCGTAGAAAAACGCGATGATGATGATAGTGACTCACGTGACTGCCGCTGTCCAATGATGCCGCAGCGAACCAGAATATTGTTGAATAGAGCGACTGTATTGTCGGCAAAGTGCCAAAGAAAAGGAATGCGGTACTCTGAAAGCGTAGCTTATTTAGTGACTCTAGTTTTCTCTAAAAAGAAACGGAAGTGAACGAAGTGACGATATCGCGTCTGATTGGTTATAGGCTCAAATGACGAAAGTTCCCTCTTTCGTCATTTGAGCATCTAACCAATCAGGCGCGTTATCGTCATTTCCGTTTCTTTTAGGAGAAACGAAACATTTGTCGAACATAGCCCCACAGAAGTTGTATTTAGCATGCGTGCAGACAAATTCTGTTTGACCTGCATGTGAAAATAAAGGCGTGGCTAGGATTCACCAAGCTCGTCCAAGTCAAGTGACGACATGACCCGCGTACATCGCCTCTGAGGGAACGACCCGCACCCTCATCACCGATCTAGTGGATCCGCAGAAATGCGTACCCAGACGCCGCTTCGTGTACCTAGTTGCCGCTTCAGAGGCAGAAATCTGCATCCTTTGCTTTGCAAGCACTCCTAGTTCAATCGGCGGCCGTCGCGGTTGTGTTTGCGCGAAACGGCATACGTTTTCTCGATTATTTTTTTTTTAGTAATATCCTGCTAAAAGGCACGCTTGGGAACTACATTAAAAGAACCGTATTTCAGTAAGGTACAGCCTAGGAGTCCATCAACCAACGCTTGTTATCCCGACCATCCGACAAACCTTTGCGTTTTGTGACGTCACGCAGCAGCTATGGATGTCAGCCATTGACACTGGCGAAATTCGGGGTGCAGTTTCGTACATACGCTCATGAAAGGTTTAATTAATAACGGGAGATCATATATCAAAATAAAAATGACGTTTGTGTACATGAAGGCTCCCTCAACGTAACGAGCGCAAAAACTTAAGCACTTCCGGTTTCGACCGGACAATCCCTTTAATGATTTCGATAGCGGTTGCTTCACGAAAACGGCGCTTGCAACGAAGTATGCCATTCCCAAAAGTAGCCTGACAAGGATACTTCACGACAAGGAAAAGCTGCGAGTTGCGTTCAGCAGTACGCAATTGGGACCCAAAGAGGACGAGGCTGCGACTCCCGAACACGAAGAGCTTGAGAAAGTTCTTGGTGTTGTGGCTTAGAAGAGCCCGGTGTGAGAACCTTCCCGTCACCGGACCCATGGTTCGTGCAAAAGCGGAAGGGAATTGCCTTCTACATTCACTTGCTGGTGTTTACAAATTGTGCACTTGTGGAAACAGCCATTAAGCTGACATTCAACATTTTTAGTGTACCTGCACTACATACTCTCAGTAAATGAAACTCCTGATAAATGGAACAGATTTTCCTGGTCCCTTCAGGTTCCGTTTATCGAGATTTTACTGTATATATATATATATATATTATCTTATGACTCATGACGTATCCCGCTCTCCGTTCACTTCCCTTCGAGCGCTTGCTCGAGTGCACCGTTTGGAACGAAAAATAAAGCCAATCGTTCAAAATACAAACGTGCGATTATCATTTACGGTTATTATCCGTCATGCTTGACTCCTTTCCGAACGAAATGAGTCAGGCTCAGTTCACCTGACATCCGGGCAGTTCAGCGGGTTCAGCGGAACCTGCTGAACTTCCCGGGTGTGTGGAAGGGCGCTGCGGTCGAACAAAATGGCGCCGCCCTGAGAGCGCTAAATGGAATTTTTCGCAAGGGCGCCGCCATCTTGAATTGTCGTCACTTCCAGTATGGGCGAAAACATTGTTTTGCCGTCGCCACGCCAATAGAAGGCATTTAGTACATAAACGTAACCGTCACACATTCTCGTTTGCCTCCCCTCTATTTTTTTTACGCGTTGCAGGTTGAAACGTTCCGATATTTTTTCGTCGTTTATACCGGATTAGCCTACTTGGCGGTCGAGGGCGAGAGCATAGAGTCATTACAATAAACGCTAGAGCAGTGGTTCCCAGCCATGGATGTGTCGGGGACCCCTTGCGGACCGCTGGCAGTGATGGGGGACCCCTTCCAGCGGGGGGGGGGGGGGTTACGTAAGTAAGTTAACAGATCTGGAGCATGAAACAGGTGCCTTTTATTGCTACGTAGCAGAAAAACATCAAACAAAGGTGCCACATCACTTCATTTTGGTCAGGATATGCGATATGATAATCCCGCCGCGGGGCACCCGAGACACGTAGTTCGGGAAGGTGTGGGGAAGAGGGAAAGGAGGTGACCGAGATGATCTCGTGCGGATTGCTGTCGTAGTTCCGGAAGCAGGTTGCAAATTAGTCACGGCCAGACTGGACTACAAAAAACGTGCCAACTAAAAAAAAAAAAAATTTGTTGAGGGTCTCGCGGACCCCAGAAGTGGCTTCGCGGACCCCCTAGGGTCCGCGGACCCCCATTTGGGAACCACTGCCGGCTAGAGGCTCAGCTGGCGCTAGTGTGCTGTTGCATTTTGAAGCAGACAGCAAGCAGTCTAAATTTGACTTCCGGTAATGTATTCCTATGGGAAAAAGCGAGTGCATTTCTCTCTGCGCTCGATTATAAGAGCAAATATCACGAATAATTTGTACGTACTAGGCACATTGGAACATTTCTCAGTCACGCAGACGAAATAAATGGTCAGTTACGGCGTTTTTTCTTTCAAATTCATCGCATTAAAAACGGTGCTAAAACGGCTTCGTACGTGTATTTTTGTGCACTGTCGGACACTGTTAGCGCGAACACGGCGTCGACGCTTTCCAACATGGGGGATATACGTGCCAAACGAACGAAGGACATGTAGAAAACCGAGAGAGACGGCAAGAACTACGCAGTAACACTGGATAAGTAACTCCTTGTGCTTGCAGACGATCAAAATAAATTGAAAGTCACGTAATATAGTCAGATTTGCAATAAATACGTACTGCGAAGATGCTTGTTCTGGGTTCAAATGGTTCAAAGCATCACCCGCACGCTCCATATCTTTGCAAATAAGAGGAGCCAGAGAGCAGGTGCCCGATAAAAACTGCCCGACATGGGAAATAATAAAAAGACATACCTTTCGTAGCTCACGCGCTTTATTTTTTGCGTTCGAATGTTTCTTCAACAGATCGTAAAGATGCGCACGACGGAGTCATTTTCATCCAATGACAGGACGGGCATATTAGCAATATATAAGCACCTCCGAAATGCTAGCAAACCTTGAACACACACTACATTCCTTTCGATCGTTAGTTTGCTTAGAACCGTCGCCCGTTTTCACATACCTTCCTGGAAACAGGGGTTTGGGCCTGAAATAGAGCGAAGTTTAACATCGCTCAGTGGTAAAGAAAAAATGCTGTAACTAAAGCAATTACACTTTCACAATACCAATAAAGGTACATACTATCCGTTACAACCGATATGACAAAAGTTATTCATGTTATTTTCCGGCGAAGAGACAAAATTCACGCGCGTTTTCCCATAGGAATACACAGGGAGGCTGGAAATGTAGACTGCATGCTGTCTGCTTCAATTTGCAACCGGAAGTCCCGTAGACACTAGCGCCAGCTGAGCCTCTAGCGTTTATTGTAATAACTCTATGGGCGAGAGTAAGCGGAAAAGGTCTATAGCTCCATCTCCTCGCCAATACTACCCAAGACTGGTAGAAAGTAAAGGCCCATTCACACATGTACAACCGAGTACGACCGAGAGACGTCGCAAGACGTCTCCCGGTCCTAAGACATCGCAAGAGGCTTAAAAACCGGTTTGGTCTTACTCGGTTGCATATGTGTGAACGGCGCTTAACACCGCGAAAGTAACGGATTACTTTGTGAGGTAACGGTCACGTAACTGTAAAGGCCCGTTCACACACTTGTGTTTGACTACAGCCGACTGAGACAAGATTGGTTATTAAGCCTCTTGGGGCGGCTTACGACAGGATGCGCTGCTTCGGAGCCGGTGGTATAGCCGCCCCAAGGGGCTTAAAAACCGGTCTTGCTCTCAGTTGGTCGTAGTCAGGAGTATAATAGGCTCTGGTCGTAGTCGGTCGCAAGTGTGAGCGGAGCCTTAGCTACAATTTTAGTCCTTTCTATTCTGCTCAGGTAAAGCGCTCACAGTTATGCTAACCGAGTAAACCGACCTCAGCAGAGAGATGACGAGACCGAGCTTTTACGCGCTTTTGCGACGTCTTAGGACCGGATGCGGCTGCAGCGGTAGCTGGTCCTAAGACGTCGCAAGAGGCTTGAAAACCGGTCTAATCTCTCTCGGTCTTACTCGGCTGCATGTGTGTGAACGGCGCTTAACGCGTACAAATCTGCTTGCGACTCCATAGAACCGAGTGAAAGAACACTGAGGGAAAACACTGGCACGCTGGCGCCGTCTACGCGGTGGCCGTGCAACTGCGTTTCACGAACGTTTGACGGTATCTGCGGGGTCAAATGAGCGTCCTGCCTATAAAAGATGGTCGCTTATAAAACTAACAAAAGTTTTTCAAGCAAAAAAAAAAACAGACAACAACAACGAAAGAGTGATGAAAAAAAAAAGAAGAAATATACAGGACCGCCAAGTGTTCCACGGCTACCCGATAGGCGGCGCTAGTGTGTTCTCTCCTCGTAAGAAACTTTAAGAGGTTTTAAGGCACCCGGTGCTAGAAAACCGCAAGTGTGTGAACAGGCTTTAATAAGCTCCCTGAGGTATATATCTAGTAAGATAAATTATGCAACGCACAGAACGTAAATTTTTATGACTGTGGAGGCTGGAACGCGCGATGGCGCTGAATTGACCAACGCTAGGCACAACCCACGTGACGTCCGGTGTGTCTGACGTCATGTTCCTTCGAGCTCGAGCTTCTGGTTTGGCTTTGCAAGTTCCATTTTTCTCGTCACTTTGTTGCTGAAACGTAACTTTGTTGGGAAAACGTAACTGATTTATGTCTCAATAACACATTTAACGTTTCTCTAATAAACAAAACAAAAAAGAAATCGCCACGTCCGCCCCCTCCTCGTCTGTTATTCGTGATTATATCGCAATTGACCTAAACCGTCGGTTTACGTATCCAGAAATAGCTTTGAGCCTGCTGCGCATCGTCTTAACCCATTAAATCCAGTAAGCTTACTCCGAAAGATCCCCCCCCCCCCTCGGCCCAGCCCTCTCTTTCCGGATCCCCAATTTCCCTGCTCATGCGCCTGTCCCCAAATTTGTTTCTAATCCGTTTTCAAAGCATCAAATATACAAGGCGGTGCAGGTTTCTGGATGTGCGCAGATACGGGCCTACGACGAAGCTCCTCTCAGAATGTCGTCCGGTCGCTACACGCGTCTTCGTAATCCCCCTCCTTGTTCGATATTCTTGGTTGAACAGATTTTAGTTTCTCGTGGGTAGATGCAGCTTCTGCAAAAAAGAAAAGAGAGAGAAAAAGAAAGGTTGTAAATTGAGCTTGCGTCGCCGCTTTTTTTCATTAATTTTTTTCCTCCATTTTCCACAGTTGCGGGTGATTGGATTTTGTTGAGAACAACAACTCCTCTGTGCCGGTGGTTCTCACTTTGCACTAGGTCAAAATAAAAACCTTCAAACGCGAAAAAAAAATATTTCCGTACGTCGCAGGAAATTTGTTTCGAAAGAAACAAAAAAGAAGAGAAAACGATTTATGTTCTGAACGACATCCAGCGAACATATAATGCGATATTCCGGTTGCATTATATCATGGATGCGATTGAAAATACGATACGGGCAATATGGCCACGTTCATAACATCTGAATTCGTTGCGGGGCAACCGGTAACAGGATCGTTGTGTTTACTTGTTTTGAAGGTGAACATTTCGGCAGACGTCTGCCTGGTTGGGTTAAACGTAATAAATAAAGGGCAAACGCCAACCAATCCCTAAAATATCGTAGGGTCCCAACGTTTCGGTGCCGGCTCGGCACCTTCTTCAGGGGGCTATTTAAAAGAGAAGCAGCCTCTTTCTTTTCTTCTGCGGTGAATGTAGGGCAATATCTTCGTTTTTTACGGTGGTTAGTTTTGAAACCATGGTGCGGTACCCTCGTTTTCTTCAAAGTTGGTTATTTACAAACGAGGATCAGCATCTTCGTTTTCCTCTATGGTAGGGGCCTGTTTCTTTGGTGTCTCCTCTAAAAAACCTTGCCCTCAGCATACGTCAGTGGACTACGAGGGGGGGGGGGGGGGTTGTCGTACAGGCAAAAAAAGGGGGAGAAGTTGTTCTTGCTGGGATGCAGAACTGTTTCTCACAAAAAAAATTAAAGGGAGCGAGGGAAAGGGAGTAAGAGTGACTATGGATGATGTTGTGAATCACTGGCACGCGCTCACTTGTACACACACATATGTACACGCCCACACGCACACACACACACACACATAGATGGGCACGCCTTGCTTCAACAAAGACAAAGAATGTCTTTTCTGGCTTGATGTACTCTGTCACAGCCTCTCTGACAGGCCGGTGGCGCTCAGGAAGTTTAGTAGCAGTTGCTGAAGTGCACGACGCCGGCGTGTAGTTCCAGTCGGGTATAATATGTCATCTATTTTCGGTGCCGTCAAGCCAAATTTGGATAGTTCTTGGAGGAATTCATGTCGCTGTATTTCATAAATGTCGCAACGCAGGACAACGTGTTCAATAGTTTCCTCTTCGTCACATGAGGTACAAATAGGGCTGTCCATGATGCCGATTTTATGTAGAAAATATTTGGTAAACGCGCTATTCGTTCGTAGTCGCATTAGGAGGGTGTTATTAGCGCGGGAAAATCCTTTGGTAACGCAGGGCTGATGTGTCGTTTGGCTTGACGGAGCAAGATTTTCGATGTGGGCTTTGACAAGACAAAGCGAGTCCTTGAAATTTGTTGGGCTTTTAATGCTGGGGGTTTGGTTGTGTGCTTCCCCAGCCAGCTGGTCAGCTTCAGTAGTTCCAGGAATTCCAACGTGTGATGGTACCCATTGGAACTGTACGGTGAGGCTTCTCTCCGAGAGAACTTCGAGGAGTTTGATGATTGTGGCAACTTGTTCGTCACGGGATCCAGGTGTCGCAAGCCTACGGAGTGCTGTACGAGAGTCTGTTATAAGAACAGCCTGTTGTTTATACCACGCAACGTTACTTGTGACGATTGTAGATAGAGCCTTTTTCATGGCTTCCATTTCAGCTGTTGTTGATGAAACTAGTTTGTCAAATCTGCCACTCCATCTAATGTTCATTGCAGGAATGACAAAAGCAGCTGTTGCGCTCTGTCGGCCTCGGTGTACAGAGCCGTCGGTGTATATTCTAAGTGCTTCGGGGTATAGCAGTGCGATAGCCTCTTCAGCGACTCTTCGAAGGACGATGTCCGGGGTGTCTTTCTTTCTGCGAATCCCTGGTAAATGCTCCTGGTACAGGAACGTGTGCTGGCGCCAGGGGGATAGTCTACATAGGCAGGCGGTTTTGTGCTACGTAATAGTGGGTCCAAGAAATATACTGTCCTCAAAAGACGGTTGAACCTTGACTCTGTTCTTTCTGCTAGGCGTCTTATAAGGTCGGTTCCAGGTATTGATTTATGCAGTCGTATGAGCTGTTGCATGAGATTTCTTGTAATGCGGAGTGGTAGTGGTAGTGTGTCACTCTCACAGTACACCTTTTCGTTTGATGTCGCTCGAGGGACGCCAAGCGCCTTACGAATGCCTTGGCGTTGAATACGTTCAAGACGAAGCATTTGAGTGTTTGAAGGTTTGGCGTATGGGAGGGCGTACAGCATGCGTCCCATCACAGTGCTGTCGTGCAGTCGAAGCATTGAGGAGGGGAATTCCCCACGATTGACCTCCTAGTCGACAGACTGCGTTGGTAAATTTGGTTGATGCGGTTGCTATGGCGTCCGCCTGGGGTTTTCCCTGAAGTCTTGTATCAAGGGTTGCTCCAAGGAAGCGGTATGTTGTGACTCGCCGAATCGTCGTAGCTCCCAGGTATAAGTCAATGTTAGGACATGACCTCCTTTGAATATGTGGGAAGAACATGTAAGCTGTCTTGCTTACCGAAATTTCAAGTCCGACCGTAGCCAGGTACAGTTGAACAGAGGTTATTGCTGGTTGCAATGATCGGCGGAGTATGTCGCGTCTCAAGTGGCTGGCCCATAGGCATACGTCATCCGCGTAGATAGAACAGTTGACTCTTATCGGTCCACGTGGAATCTCTTGTGGCAGGCCAGCCATGGCGAGGTTGAAGAGTATTGGACTGAGGATGCTACCTTGGGGAAGGCCTCTAGTTTTCCCATGTATGCTGCTCAACGTAGTTCCCAGTCGAACCTGAAACTGCCGACCGGATAAGAAATTTGCCAGAAATGTCTGAATACGGCCGGTGATGCCCATAAAAGTAAGCCGCCTAAGAATGCTCCCAACATTTACGGTGTCGAAAGCTTTCTCAACGTCAAAAAAGATTGCAAGCGTAGTTTGTCGCCGAGCCCTTGCATCCTCTATGCTGCTGATTAAGTCAAGGATACTATCTGTTGCACAAAGGCCCTGGCGGAACCCTGTCATCTCATTCGGTAACAGTTGATGTTTCTCGAGGAACCATGTCATCCTGTTCTGAATCATACGTTCCATTAATTTCGCAACACATGATGTTAGGGCCACGGGTCTGTAAGAGCACGGATCGTACGACGGCTTCCCGGGCTTTAGAATTGGGATGATAATTGACATTTTCCACTCTTCCGGAATGTTTCCAGTCATCCAGATAGAGTTAAAGAATTGTAACAGTCCAGTGAACCCTTCTATGGGTAAGTTCTGAAGTGCTTTTTTAGAGGAGACACCAAAGAAGCAGGCCCCTACCATAGAGGAAAACGAAGATGCTGATCCTCGTTTGTAAATAACCAACTTTGAAGAAAACGAGGGTACCGCACCTGGTTTCAAAACTAACCACCGTAAAAAACGAAGATGCTGCCCTCTACTTTTCACCGCAGAAGAAAAGAAAGAGGCATGCTTCTTTCTAAATAGCCCCCTGAAGAAGGTTAAAAGCCGAGCCGGGCAATCCGAAACGGCGGGACCCTACGATATTTTAGGGATTGGTTGGCGTTTGCCCTTTATTTATTATGTTTACTTGTTTTGATTTTTGCAATCGCAGTGGAGAATGAACTTGTCGCATGCTCGTTATTCGGTAAAAATACTTCGGAAGCCCTTTTTTTTATACTCACATATTACGCAGCAAAAACGCAAGTTCGGTTGATGAGTGTGTGGCCGCGCAAGGGTATAGGGCCGTACCCTACCCTTGTCAGCTTCTGTCCCGACGGGAAAGCTGCTGGCCCAAAATGATCGCGTGATTCCTAAACACGCTGTGGTTGTTCCTTTGTTGCAGGGGCTTTGCGGACAAGTCGTCGGCATCGCACGACTACTACAACGACGAAGCCTTCAACCTCGAGAACGCAGTCAAGTGAGTATCTTTCGCCTTTGGTCACCTTCCCAGACGCCGGTAGGCAAACCTTCGATAGTGATTATTTTGTCCGGAAGCACAGTACACTCTATGACGTCTGCAAGGATCATTGTTGCCACCTCTTTGCGATTTTGATTGGGCAGCCTTGCCACATCTGTACGTTGTTGATGGTGTGGCCTGCGTGAAGAGCGAAGATGAACTGCCTTGACGTCAGCATTGGCCTGGAGGCGGGGGCGGATCCAGAACTCCGTGCCGGGCAAGAGGGGGGGCGGAACATTTTTAAGGATACTATTCTCCCATTCTTTCTTGTGCAAGGGGGGTCCACCCATGTCAAATTGCCCTCCGAGGAGGGGGAGGGGGGGGGGGGGTCGACTTCGTTTGGGGGGTGGAGGGGCCCGCCGCCCCCCCCCCCCTTTGGATCCGCCACTGTTTGGCGGGTTGGCGTAGCAGCATACTACTGAACGTGGGATTGGTAGAAAATGCAACGGAAGTGTTCCCTGCACGGGCCTCCAAAACGAAAGCTCGTTCCTTCCCTGATCTTGGAACGAATTCCCGCCACACGTTGCGCGGTGGATCGAAAGGAACGCGTTCCCGTTACATTTCTGAGGTTGGCACGCGTCGCCGCGTACAATTACATTTGCGCATGTTAATGAAAGTTAGGGTGCCGGATAATGCGTAGATAAAATAAAACGAGCGAGTAAAAAATGCATCTACATCAAACTACGCGTCCTGTCGCCACGGATCACATTTGTTTCATCCAGTTCCTTTGTTTTCGACTCACGGACACTTGGTCATTCCTTGAAGTCGAAGGTTGAATGAGTCGATAATAATAAAAAAAGTATAAATACATACTAAATTCGGGTAAAACTACTGATCAATAGACAAAAAAAAAATATATTTTTTGTTTTTTGAAAAACGTAACGAGTTCGGATCCCGATGCAAGATAGAGCACTTGTAATGGAACGGCGGCGTTCCTCCATTCCTTCTAATAAGAACGCGTTCCCAGGAACGTCATTCATCGGAATGTCGTTCCGTACAACACCGAATACAACACACTCGATCCGTCACAAATGAGGTGGGGAAGACCCTCGCGCACCAGCCTGCGATGTCTCGCGTGCGCCAGTATTTGCAGTGCTCTCTTTCCCCCATGGAGAATAGAAGGGTAGGAGAGGGCATGACGTCAGCCGCGTAGCCTCCACAAGCCATGCTCCCTTGACGCCTCGCCTCTTTCTCATTTTCCTCCTTACTCTCCTCACTTATCAGCCCAACATGACCACATCACGTGACCGTAGCTAGCCTTCGTCTAGCCTTCGATCTGATAAAACCTACCGGACGGAGCGCGCGCAAGCCTGCAAGGAATCCTTCTACAATCAACCATCCATCTCGCACGTGACATGTCACGCGCACCAATCGCCAGAGAGATCTGCGGTCACGTTGGGCACAATATCGTTTAAACTTTTTATGACTAGGCTTCACCAATATTGCAACGTGCCCCCTCCTAGTACTTATAACCTCCTTGCTTTCCCCCCAGTCTCAGCTGAGACGTTGCTCTAACCAACCGCCCCTGGTTCCTCGCAGCCGCAACGCCCTCAAACGCAACTCTGCGTAGGGCTTGCTTACGCGCAGACTTCTTCCAAAACCGACGCGCCCCATCGCGGCGAAACACCACGCAGTGCACTCTGGGAACTAGTTGGCCACTCTGTTTCGGTTTCGACTGAGCAGCCTCATCTCATGCTATCACGCCGCGACCGAACACGCCGCTTTTGCGTTTTCGATTCTCTGACTTTTTGCGAATGTACAATACACTCATTCTCGAGCGATACAAAACGAAGACCGGGGCACTTTCCTTGGTTCCCGAAAACGACCGGATATTGTGCGTGCGTATGCAAACGCAGTAAGACGTGGCTTATAGCCGAGTTCGTTTCACGGCACTCGTGCCCACGCGTGCCCACTCGCAGCGTGGAGCGGGTTCGTTTCGGCCGGCACTCCACGAGTGGTCGCACTCTCCGAGTTCGTTTCATCGCTGACACTGCACGCGTGCATGCACTCGCTGCACCGAGAAAATCGAGAGTGCGCCAAAATGCAATCCCGTCATGCCTCGCTCCGGCGAGGCCGGCGGGGAGCGGGAGCAGACGACGAAAGTTCGTCTGCTAGATGTGTCGCGGAACCCAAAGGGAAAAAAGTAGATTTTCTGATAGAAATCGCGTCCCGCGGGCAACGGAATCAAACGCGAGCTTGAATTGTGAGCGTCTGCTATTTCATGAAGGAAGCAATTGACAAACCGTGCTTTATTTGGAGGTTTTAAGTTGCTCTGTTGCCGTACAAACGCTGAAATATACCAGTGTGTAAAGAAATGCTCAGAACAAACGCATCAGCGGCCCCCGAGATGTTTATTACCATCCGTGTGCAGGTTAAAAATTGAACATTTGTCTACAAAACTCCCCCAGCAGAAATCTCTGACTGCCCAATAAGCATCAGAGAAAGCTAAACATGGTGACTTTACCCGGGGCTTGGTCAACATCATCATGTTTAACATTTACCTACGTGAGCTAACTTGCCCCGTCGTATTTTGTTCGAGAAAGCTCTCGTTCTCGACGCCCTCACCAAGGCTAATATCTGATCCACCTGTAATGACGATCGAAATCGAAAGTCCCACGAAAAGTTTTGCTGGATATTCCAACAGACTAGTTTTAAGCCGTACCTTTTCAGTGGTTCACGCATAATACCATGCTCAAACGGATCAAGCTTCTGCTCGGACAGCATCATCAGTTTTGTTCAGTGTAAACGGTTATAAGAATTGAAAGGTCGCAACCAGCTGCTTTGTAGACAGCTGGTTGCGGAAATTTACGCCGTCTGTAACTATCTCTACGACAGCCGAGTTGCTTGAAGTCATCGCAACTATAAACTACAGGTTGCAGCGACCAACGTTTGTAGATAAACGTTGGTAGCGACTGCACTCTCACATTCTCACCCATCACTCCGAACAGAAAGGCGCTAGTTTCGGTTTGAGGTCGGTACCTTTTCTACAACATAGATGGCGGCAGCATCAGTCTTCTGCACTCGGTGCATCTGGCGAGTTCGTTTGAGTCCAGTTCTCCGTGCAACACTCTGCGAGTGCGATGCATTCTGGGAGAGAACTCGAACGGTGCCAGTGCGTGTGAAACGAACTCGCCGTTAGTCACCTCACCCCACGAGTTCATCTTTGAGCTCAATGTCAGTATAATCCCGTCTATACTCTGTTTCATACTTAGCGTGCAACGCTGTCAAAGCTACTGGCGCGAGCATGGGGCTTGATCTCGCAGTTCATTTGCACGCGGTCTCGCTGCAAACACAACCATAGATGAAGCCACGCGCTCGCGCCAGTAGCTTTGACAGCGTTGCACGCGGGCATGAAACAGAGTATAGTACCAGTGAACTACAACTGAAATTTGGTCACCTTGAGCCCTACACGTATTTTGTTTGCCGAACGTCCGCTAATTGTTACTTCATTCGGCGAAAAGCAAGTCGCATCCTCACAGGAGTATCAAAGTTGAGCCCAGCGTTGACGCACGAACTTTTAAGGGGTGCCCGACCGTTTTCTGAGCTACCTAAACAAATTGCATTTTCTGACTACGGACTTCAGTCGTCACGGTATGCTATTTATTTTCTCCAAATTCAAAATAGCAATTTAGAAAACCGTAAATGAAGTTGATGCCGAAACCAGCATTCAAATTTTCGCGCGCTCTTCAATGGTGTGACGTCACATATGGTAGAGACTTTCAGGTCGTGCATGTAGTCTTAAACAGAGTATGTCAAGTGTTTTTTGCGTGCTTCTCAGTGAATCTGTTACCAAACATTCTTTTCCCACCATCAAACGTCTTGTAATCAGGTTGGGAACAAAGCCGTTTATACTGACAGAGTTTGGCCGATGGGCGGAGCTTGTTGGCCGCTTAGAACAAGCGGATTTCGCGGTAACACAATACGGCGTTACTTCTTTGTCTGTTCATTCCTGAGAAATCGCGTAGAGTTCCTATGAGTCAGAGCCACAATATGGCGGACGAAGTGGTCATACCCCGGTTGTCAGAAAACGGCTCTGGTTGGGAACATGGCTTACTGCCCCTTTTGTACCATATCTGTCGTCACACATAAATGTTGCCAGTAGGGGTCTCCCAGTTTGAGAAACACGATGAAAAACGAAATTCGAAAATTCTAATAACTTCGCGATTTTTTTCTTTTCACACAATACTTGGGGAATTCGTAGAGCCATGTCTATCGGTGTAGTTGAGCCAATTTTTTACATCACCACTGCACAAAAGTTGCTATAGGTGTCTTCCTCGTGTCATCAGATATATCACACTCAGATTTTATGCTGATAGAAGATTAAGTTTTCGCAAACGCTGAGATCGACTAGCTACGACGGAGGCCCTAAGAAGCGTCCCCTACTCCGCGCTAAGCCTTTTTGGTCGAGCCTTTACTGACGCCCAAGATCTGTGCCTAAACAGTGTGTCTGAAATTATCTCGGCATACTCAGTCAGGAAGAAAGCAAACACATAACAAATATTATGGCCATAAGCAACCGTCAAATGCGCTTTGAATAATTTCGTTCGTTTGGCGCATGCACCGCATAGGGGTTCATGCCCGTCCGGCGCACTTCCGGCGAACGGTGTGCTCGACTTTTGCTTTCTTAAACACGGTTTGTACGTGCGAATGTAATTTCATGCACGTACGCGATGTTGAATATTAGGGTGGAATCCAAGCGGGTGGGGACTTCACTTCGTGCAGTGCTGCGGGGCAGTACAGATAAGAGATGAGAAGCGTGTTCAAATGGAGCTTTTCAATGGCGCCTCCGAGCTTTACCTCGCGTATACTCAGGCGTATTAAGAAAAACAGTAATTGCAAAAGGTTATATTTCGTCTGAGGACGTACGAAACCAACAAGCTTCCTCATCAACAACACTAATGTAAAGGCGCGAGCTCGATGTATGCATACTTATTAGGTTGCTACAGCTTGTTGATTCGTACACAAGCGAGATCCCTGAGCTTCGCAGCGTCGAGATTCTCAGCACTGGCTCGTCCACATACCTCGAAACGCTAACAGAAAGACTCAGTACAAAAATACAACAAGCATGCGTTAAGACAAGCAATACGTCTCGGGCTTGTACAAAGCTTCCGAGGTCTGGCTATTTAGGTTAGTTTAAAGACCACAAATGACGCTCCGGGACCAGAAAACACTCTGTGCATAATCTCTTGTCGACGTGTCGATCGAAACCGAAACCATGCCACTCTCCTCCCTGGCCAACTAGTTCCCAAAGTGCAACGCGCGCCGTGTTGCACGGAGGGATTTATGGAAGTAGAGAAAAACTATACAAACATACAAAAAACGCAGAGAACAACTCGCGTTTGAAAGTCCGTAACACGGAACAACCCCAGAAAAAAAAAGAGAAAAAAAGGCGCCGATATGTAAGGCGAACGTAAACGCCTGATTGGCCAGTTGGGCCCGGCCAATCAGGAGCAAAGCGGTTTAGGTTCAAACCCAAGGCCAAGGACCGTGACCGCCGTCGACCGCCGTGACACCGGAGATTTGTGTCCGTTGTTTACAGCGCATTTCTGGGCGTTTTGAGCGAAGGAGTCGCAACAGCACGTGCCCGCGTGCCCCACGTGCATCTGAGGGTCTCGCACTCGCCCCCGTGCGCCAACACTCGAGCCTGCACGAGACGCACCAGCCTCTCAGCTCCCGCCACACAAGCCCGCGTTGGCCGCTCTTGCTTCGGCGTCCTCGAACGCGCCAGGAACGCGCAAGTCGCTCACGATCTCTGATCGGAACTCCGAGATCTCACCGCTGTCTTCTCGACTCGTCGCGAACCTCAAGCAGCGGAATGGATCGTCGAGACGCCTCGACAGCTCGCACCGTCGCCGCCGCGAGCCCCGTTAGCCGGAGCCTCGCCCTGCCGCCCTTCTGGCCGTCGGATCCCGAGCTCTGGTTCGCCGTGGCCGAAGCCCAGTTCGCCGCCAAGGCCATCACGGGCGAGAAGACCATGTTCTACCACGTCGTCTCGTGCATCTCTTCGGACGTGGCCGCCGAAGTCCGCGACCTGGTCGTGGACCCGCCTGCGGAGCGCGCATTCGAAACGCTCAAGCAACGCCTCATTCAGAGGGCGCCTTCCTTGGAACAACGCCGGCTCCAAGACGTCCTCTCCACCGAGGAACTCTCCGAGTGCACCCCATCGGACCTCTTACGACGCCTCCGACAGCTCCTGGGTTCCAGAACGCGGTCCGTGAACGATCCTCTCCTGCGCGAGGCCTTCCTCCGTCGCTTGTCACCCACCGTCGAGGAGTCCTCGGCTCCGCCGAGGACACGAGCCTCGACGTCCTCGCGCAGCTCGCGGACAAGATCGCCGAGGTGGCAGCCGCGAGTTCCACCCTGGGAACTGTCGGTCCGGACGTCTCGACCGAAGTGCAGCGTCTCCGCAGCCAGGTTTCCAAGCTGTCCAAGCTGGTCGACATGCTCGAGACGCTGGCCATTTCGTCGGTGGGTCCGCGACGCCGCGCTCGTTCCAAGTCGCCGAGCAGCACGAGCCCCGCGACCGCTTCGTCGCGCGGAAACTCGCAGCCTCAGCAGCTGAAGGAGTGCTGGTACCACCGCCGGTATGGTGATCAGGCTGCCAACTGCATGCCGCCCTGCGTGCGCAAGGGCAAGGGGCCGACCTCGCGTTGAGGTCTGGGCGCTCAGCACGACTTCTAACGCTAGCAAGCGTCTAGCAGACGCGAAAAGGCTTGGCGTGTCTCCCGATAGTTATCGTTTCCCTGCGGCGCTTTATGGGCCAGTCGCCTTTCGTGTCATTTTCCCGGTTCCCTTTTTTTTTTCTTTTTTGAGAGGTATTTTTAATTGTATTCTTGTTAAAGTTTGTTCATACTAGGACGCGTCATGTGGGAAAAAAGGTTTTCGAAACGCTGTCTTGAGACGGCGTCTGCCAAAGCCATTTCATTTTGGAGGACATCATCAACATATGCCGCAGCTTCCACTTTCCCCCGTTTGCGTGTTTCTTGGTGTTTTGTTGACCGATCTTTTTTTTTTTTTAATTTTTGGTAGTATTGAGGTAAATGTTTAAAACATCCCCAAGCATCACGGCAACTCACCGTCATTATCTCGTATGCATGCTTCGGTTTCGTTACGTCATTTCAAGTGAACTTCATATCTCCGAAGTCCTCATTTTTGCTTATTGTCATTCTCGAAAGGTTCTTCGTGGCTTCTGGCAATAAAAAATATTCACGTTCACTTTTGCCATGATCTTTTTTGCACAGTGTTTGTTTTAGAAGTCCTGGTTCAACGGGAGCTAAACTCTATCAACTTTGTATATTTTATCTTTTCTCCGTTCACCCACGGCTGTACAAAAATAGTTCCGTGGGAAGTACGCTAAACGTGTAATTAGTCTTGATTCTGTTCCTTATAACTGTATCCCCAGGACATTTTGACGGACGACACGCATTTCTGGTCGCTTCCGTGACCTTTGCTGTCGCTGGAATATGTAAACGAAACAAAAAACAGTTAAACAGAAAAGCTACAGGAGTAAGCAAAAAGTATTCCTTGGTGGTAATTGGACTTGCTGTTTTTAATCCCAGCCTGACCCTTTTCCATCACCCGTTCAAAAAAGAACTGTAATCTAAACGAAGATGGGCAAAAACTTGCTAAACACTCAAACTTTTTTTTTTTTTTATGTCTGAAGTCAGGGAATTAGTACACTTTGCTGCGTCTTGCAAAATTGCTAGTTCTGGAATGTGGTTTACATAAAATGCCTGAACTTTGGCATCCTCCATTTGTTCATCTTTCTTACATCAAGGCTGCAATTTTACGAAGGGAACAGAGGGTGCATAAAAGTAATGCACTGAATGGTACATTAGCTGTTGTTCTTGCAAAGCCTTGTAGAAGTGAACACTATCTTTGGATTCCAGTTCTGATATAATTTGACTTTGTGCAGCCCTTACACCATTTTTTCCTACTAGTTTGGGTTTTCTCCTAAGCTTTTATTGTGGTATTTAGGCTCTATACTTCATTTCTCACTTAATGTATAATGCTGTCAAAAGTGCTGGCAAGAGCACATGTCTCCATGTATACTCGTTTTCACCTCAAGAAAAAAGGACGTTTTGCGCATTGTTCATATGCCGGGCGAAGTAGTTCTCACAAGATTTGGTTGTCGGAGGAAGAAGCGATGCTTTTGGCGTTTGAAGCGTATACGTCTTGATAAGGTTCCATATATCTAATCTAAAATGCACCTGCATATGTAATAATTCTCCTCATAAAAGGGAAAACTAGCACGCTGTGGCTAGCGTTACTGTCCGGACGGAGCACTGAAACACATATACCTAACCCTCCCCCCCCGCCCTCACTCTCTCTCCCCCGTGAACCTAGGGAAGGCGGAGATTCGGACGTAACTTGGGTTCTGTCTGGACGTAACACTAGACACTTCGAAAGTAGTAATGCTCCGCGAGGAGCCGGACTTCTTTTACTACGGTTCTTGAGGTGAAAACGGGTAAAGTAGTGTGTCATTTGCACAAGAACACTTCCAAATGAACCTCAAGATCAAGCCACACGATTGAGGCAGCATCTTTGACATTCATTGTACATTAAACATGAAACTAAGTATAGTGGTCTAGTTCCTATAGCCAGCCGGCAATAGCTAGGCGGTGCCACAAGAGTGCTGCATTCAGCGCCACAAGTGGAGGCGTGTCTGTTAATGGGGCGGCCAGACTATCCGTCGGGCTGTGGCAAATGACTGCGACCCTGATTTCGGCAGTCCCCATGGCTCGTGCACGCGTGCACCATGTCCCTGATTCCTTTATGCATTTTTAAGAACATTGGGAGAACTGATAGGTCGAAATTTTTGGAGCATTTTCTAGAGTTGTCATTTGGACACCAATTTAAATTGTCTTCACCACTAAAATAAAATGTGGGTAATGAGAACCAAACTCAGCATGCTAGAGAACAGTACGCACATTGCAATGTGGCTGTAATGTGATATGCAAGCCTGGTGTAAAAAGATGATAGTCAACAAAGTGTATGTGTGAGGAGGATATTTACGCTTTGCGTGAACTTTTTCTAAAGAAAAACTTTTGCATCCTATTTTCTGCGCGTCGTCACATTTGTTACCAGACCTAGCATTAAATTTGGCTGTCGAAACCAATAAAACTTTATATGCTACGAAAATCCACTATTTGAGAACTCGCAGGTTTGGAAGGTTTTAGTTGCGACCGAGCGTGCCTAACGGCTATGCACACGTAGAGCTACGAGTGTCGGAACGGTCTGACGGGCCTCTTGCTTGAGGGCCTGATCGCCTGATTTTCAACGTCACAGCGAAGCAACAATCGGCCCGATTGTTCCTACCGTATTTCCCTGTGTGGCTGTCTAAGTGACTTGTAAAACAACTTGTATAAATATGTTATTTTGCTGAGTAGTGTGCAAAACGAGATCATCAGACCACTTTCCAAGCCTGCGCATCTATTTTCGTTCACTTCAACAATTAATGTAAAATCCACTGACTTGATGCGTCGCACTACAGTAATCCACTTTGTCGGCGTGTAGCTTCCCAAGATCTCGAAGGGAAGCTGTAAAGTTAGACGCTTGAGTCACCTTCGCAACTGAGGCAGTCTTTCAGTAGCGACGTTTATTTTTCGGGGGAACTCTAGGAGTAGGCAAGATCATAGGGACGTGAAGCTGGGACTTACTTTTACGAAAAATGGTTCCCAAAAAGGCTCACGCCTATCCGAAATGCCACATTCAGACGTTGTTTCTAGATGAGCCTGCCCGCAGTCCCCGCGACCCAGGCCGTCCTGGCCTACCCAGTGTTTTAATTGCAGCTGCTAGATGGCGCAACGTGTAGTGCCAAACTGCATTGCCGGTTGCCAATAGGTTTGAACAGAGCTGAATATTATACAAAACTCATTTTGTGACACATATTGTTCTGTGCTTCATTTTTTGTTTTAGATAAAACATTGTGTTAAATAAAATTAATTTTCCTCTTCACTGTCAACTATAGGGTGACATGCCAATAACTGCTTAATTGCATCTTCGTTGAAATTTATTCTACTTAATCTTATTTCTTTCTCAATGCACTGCCCAGGAGATTTAATAGGCGTTTTTTGTTTTGTTGCACCCCAAAAATTTATTCTGTTTATTTGTTGTCCTCTGCTTTTGTTGGTTATATTTTCCTCTAATTTGTATGGTTTCCATGTTTACATGTGCAGATCTGTTTGTTTTGTTTCACTGTTTTCTGATATCCAATCAGGTTTTTCTTGTCAATGTGTATCAGTGTGTGTATGTTCAGAAATAAGTGCTCAGCCGCAACTCGGCCGATCACTGCATCATGTGCGCACGGTGCCAAGATTGATCGGCACCATGTTGGATTCTGCAACCTTTCCAGCGCGTTTTACAATCTGTTGGACATTTTGTCATACATGTCTGGTTTTAGCTTGATGTGACTAAGTTGACCTTGTGGGCAACCTGGTGGTTTAAAGCAAGGAAAATCCTACAACCTGCTTTTGAGATCTGTCTTTAATCAGATTTTACTCTTATGCATTAGCTTTGGAAGCTTTTTCATCTCAGATAATTCTGATCATATGCATATTCCTGCACACAGCACACTAGTAAGAGACCAATTGCTAAACAGTAGGAACACCAAACAGCATGCAGGTTTGTGCTTACTCGTGCTGCAAATGCTGGCATCTGGAGCATTAATTTTTGAAAGCCAAAGTTTTCACCAAATGTCACTTTGCATATGCGTTTGTCGTCACATTGTCTTGGACATTTACTTTGAATGTTTCCTGCAGACAGGCAAGCACGTTCACTTACAAACCCAGCATGCTTCTTGGTGGTCAAATGGTCTATTGTAGTCAGCCCTAATTTGCCTATACAATACAGCACTTCCTCATAGTGCTTGATTAGAGGGTTCGTGTTGGATGTATGGTTCCAGGAAATGGAAAGATTGGACTTCCCTCAGTGGTCATGCTAGATAACCAGACTTATGAAGGCTCTGCATGTGCATAAACTTTTGCACAAAGCGATCAAATGGTACTTTGCTCTTGATGTGCAACACTATTCTAAGCCGGAAGCATACAGAGTGTTGAAGAGCGCCGATTTGCAGCCACAACGATGATACGATGGTGGCCTTCGATTTCCCGGTCACACCACGGCGAACCCGTGAGGAGGACGTTTACGAAGACCTGTGCTACGTCACCCTCCGGGTGAACGAGGTATTCGGGCGATTGCATTACTGGGTGCATGCATGCTTTACACATGTATGAGTATTACCTCGCAAAAGGCCCAGCGTTCACCCGTTTCTTTTTGTGCCATGAACTGTGCTGTGTCGTTGTCACAAAGTAAGTTTTCTTGAATAATCACCTGTCCTGTTAACCTCGTGAAAACGTTTTTCAAAGCCAGATTTGGTTTCTTTATTTCAGAAAATTGTCAGGTCTTTGGTTACTAAAGAAACCACAGAACATATAGGATTGCCTAAAGAAACTGCAGAACATTTAACTAATGAAACCTCAAAACATCAAAGCTGTTTTGAGGATTTGAAAATAGTTTTGAATGAAATTATTAGAGATAAAATCTAAGCAGGCAATGGACAGTTGGTTTTTCAAGCTAATGGAGTGTTGTGTAAACCTTAGTGGACTTGGTTAGCCACTTTCCATAGGAAGAATAATGGGTAAGCATTTGCACTGATTTGAATGTCGTACTGTGCTGTGCTGCATGTCTGTGTAGATGATGCTGCTTCTAGAAGCATTGCTACCTCCTGTAGCTTGTGGTTACTGTTGTGCCTGTATGTTGGTGTTCGTTTTTTTGTTTTGTTTTTTTGTCGCCTATGCTATTTTTTAAGGACAGTGTGCTGTTCTCCATCAGTGTGTAAAGCTATGTTTGTTTTTTGAGCCTTACAGCTGTATTCATGTTGGCATGATAGTGAGCTCCTGATTTATTTTTGTTACGCTGATTCCAATACATTTGTTTGCTTGTTTGCATTGTACAAATGCTTGTAGTGCATGACTTGCTCCTTGTTTTCCAATGGGTGTCCCTGTTCACTTTCAGTGCTCATTTGATCCACTTTCTGAAATAACGCAGTCACATGCAGTGGCTTTTGTTCATAGCATAAAATGAACTGCACTGCGCAAGATTCCCGGAAATTGAGTCTATCGATGCATTCTGGTCGAGTTGTTGCATGGTCAAACTCCACGGGCATCGGAAATGATTGGGCATCGAGGAAATGCTTTGGTTGTGCATAAGACGAATCTCCTGAGCAGTGCATGGCATACTCCAGGGCTGTGTCCCCTTCCCAGTTAGTGGCATTGTCGCCTCGTGTCTGCTTCTCTCATGTGTTTTTTCGTGCTTGCATTGTCTCGTGAACTGTGTTGTGCTGAGGCCTGCATGTCTTGTGCATGTCAGCAACGAGGCATTTGGCGAGTTCGGCGAGTATGAGTACGAGACGGTCAACCATGACGATGAGGACATCTACGAGGACCTGTGTGCGTTTCGAAGGATACCGGTACGTAAGCCGCGTTCACAGCACTCTTGTCCGGCAGGGCATGGCCAGCTGCCAGTGTTGAGGATCACTCTAGAGTGATTGACTGAATGAAAAGACGCATTTAATTCTGAAATACAATCGCTACTGGCTCATGAACCTCTGGCGCATATTACTCTAGAAAGCACTCTGCTCTTCAACCCTTTGAGTGCCACGCCCAAATGTACTCAGGCATGGTCCCATGCAGATTTCTGTTTGCTCCATACATCTTCCAACTGGACTGTCGATTTTATTTTTTACATGTAGAGCGACGTTTCGTCTCGTGAGAACACCTGTTGACGGCCCATGAAAAGTTTTGTTTAGGAGGCTTCTATCTCAGTTTGCTCCTTCATTGTTCAACCTCTCACTTTATGGCAAACATTCAGCCCCATAATTAATACTAATAAACAAACTTTGTAATAAACTAAAGAAAAAGATTGTTTTGAATAAAAAAAAGAAATGTTTGTTAAAACTGCTTGGAAAGGGGGACCCCAGGGTGCAATGCTGGGGTGCCACTTTGCATAATACCGTTTTGAAAAGTGTAATTCAAGAAAAATATCATACGTTGGAGACATGCAGACATCAATTAACTTTGGGCCTATGGATCAGTGTGTCTGCAATAAATAAATGCTCTTCATAATAATGCCTCAGCTAGGTTTTCTGCATTGGACCAAACTTTGTGTTTGACATGTGGGAAAAAGGTCCCGGCACTCAAAGGGTTAGGTGGCTCTTCATGTATGCTTCAAGCACTTGTATCTTACTCCCAAGTACCAAAGTGCAGTACTGTAAAGGACATCATTTTCCCGGGCTCAATATTTGGCAAAGTGGGGTATTTGCAAATATTTTGCGGGCACGTAATTTAGTGAATGAGGGCGGTACACCATGTGTTTGTTAACATAGGAAGACATATTTGCGGGTTCTATTTTTCGCAGTATTTTTCGAGCAGCGAAATTCGCGTAAATTAGGTCCTCACAAAAATTAAGTTGTTTGCAGTATTTGACCTCCAGGTCATGCTTCAAATTTATTCTGGGATAAATGGCTTAAACTCTCCATGCAGCCAGTGGCCTTTGTGTCTTGTATTAAATGCCGAGTTGTTTTAGCTTTTCTTGCTAAATATACTGGACAAAATGTTAATTGGATTGATTTCTGTTTAACTAGTAATTATATATTTGGTAGGAATAAGCGGGTACTTAGCACAAACGAATCGTCGCTGGTTTTTGCTACATCTCTGCTATGTGCGAGTCCTACTAGAGTGACAAACAGAAGCAACCGACACTGACAAGCACATGCATCATGTGCATGTGCACGTGATGCACATGCATCATGCCTTTGACAGGCTTGCAGTCTCTCGGAGCTTGTGAATTAAGCACGAGTGACTGCAAGCCCGCCAAAGATACCCTTGTGTACGCGCTGTACGTGGTTGAGGCTTGTCAGTGTCGGGGATTTCAGTTCGTCACTCCAGAGTGGGACTCAAGCAGTAGAACCAAAGGGCTGTCACAAAAGCTACTGGCGCAGTAGAAAGCGCTAATTTGGAACTCTAACTGGAGCGGTAAAATTTAGTACCCGCCAACAGCCCTTCAAAGTAAAATTCAAGAAAGCTGCCGGTGTCGTGTTTGCACCAACAGTATCGCAGAGTATGCTGAGAAGCACTACTGAAAGAGTACATTGTTTCTAATGTAGTTCACGTAAAGTGCATCTCACCTAACATACTTTTTTTTTTTTTTACTTTTGTGGAAGTATAACACGTACAAGCATCTTTGTACTTCAAGCTCTTTTTGTACACAAAATTTAGTATAGGCTTGTGAAACGAACAGGGTTTTTAACTGCATACAGCATGGAGTACTTTTAATTGCCATGGTGCTTATACACTCTTGTTTGTGGTAAGTAGAAGGTTAATGAGCGCTGGGCCTTTTTGCATGCATTAATTCCTTTAATGATGTTTGTTTGCATGATATTCATTGTTACTTGAGTGGGTGGGTTTCAAACTCTTATGCTTTATTGTATTTCTAACAAATTTATGGCAAAAATTTGTTTAATTATGTAATTAGTACAAACATTGTAGATGTAATGAGCCTTGCAGTAGATAGGCTAAACATGTTTTAAATAATTTTTATTTACATGGGAGATATGTTTGAAATCCTATTGCATGTGTGTGACATTTTATGTTGCACCAACTTCGGCCATCCGCTGTGGCAACTAAACCCCTGCTTCTGTCTGCAGGTTCCTACGACCCCTGCAGCTCCACTAGAAAAGCGGGACTATTGCATTAAAGAGCTCATAGAAACCGAGAAAAATTACATTGAGGCACTCAACATGATTACCAGAGTAAGTACCTTGGATTTAAAAGAGAATGGTTTTCCCATAGGTGTTGTATTTTTCTAATTAATACTAGACAAGTTTGCGGCTTTGAAAGCACCAGTAATGTCGCATCCTTTTGGCACCTTCTTGCTGTGTGATGAGCAGCATAGTTTCACTGAGCTTGTCACACGCCACACTCACCTAATGGAACTATTAAAAGCGACAATGGTATTTTTTGCATTAAAGTGATTGTGCTTCATAAATGTAGAGGCAACAGAATAAAGTTGCCAGGTGCAATGAATTGAATGCTTTCGGGAGGTGGGATAATAAGAGTAGGTGCTGGCATAACGCTGGTAGAATGCCTTGTCATTATTTGTTTGTCTTCTGCCTGCAGGATTTTATGCGCCCTTTGAAAGATGTCTTAACACCAGAAGAAAATGAAGTCATCTTCAAGCACATAAAGGTCAGCTCCCCATGGTTATCTTGGATTTCTAACTTCGTTGTGTGTAATAATGTGCTTAAGTGTATATAAAAAAAAAAAAACTTTGCTGCTGCAACTCAAGTTTTTTTGTTTTGTTTTTTAAGCTGAAGTATGCAAGTTATAACAAACCTCAATAGTTTTTACTTGTGATAGAAATTTTGTGCTGTCAAATATAGAAGATTTCAGAATTTACAGACGTCATGAAAACTGGAGCCTTGCGAAGATTAAGGATTGTACATAATATAAACAAAATTTGCTTCTTTATGACGAGCAGTTGGTTACAGCTTCCTTCTCTTCCTTTCTTCATTGCTCTCATTTTACTGAAATGAAAAATAATCTAAACAAACCTCCCACTGGGTCAACACCACTGTGCCCACCTGAAAACCGATCCAGCCTAGCACTGCCTGACCATCAGAATCTGAAGCGTCAGCAGAAAAAAATGACATATGATTAATTACTATTTTGAGTAATTAATTGGTCGCCAGCAGGACTTCATTCTTACCTCAAATTCAAGTTGCCCTGGAATGCTTGCTTTTTCCAAGCTCCTGGACTGTTCACTTTTTGTTTCATCAATTGTTCTAAACACATGCCGATGTGATTCCGACTGCAGGAGCTAGCAGACACGCATGCCGGATTCCATGCGGACCTGCACAAGGCGTGCCTGGCTCCTCAGCAGCAGCAGATGCGCATCAGTGACTGCTTCCTGCGTTGGAAGGACAAGTTCATTGTCTATGGGGATTACTGCTCCAACCTCCCAAGGGCACAGGAGCAGATCGACGAGCTGTGCAGCAAGAAACAGCTTGTCAACCAGTGTGTGCTTGTTAGTACCACACTTTCTCTATCTCCCTTTATGGTACAGTATAGCAAAGGTATCTCATGGGTGGTGCCCTTATTTCTATCCCTTTGCATCCCAAGTTGTTCATTTCCTGCTTTCTACCTGAAACAATGAGCACACGTGTCCTTTTCTCTGCAGAGATGGCGAGTGTGCCTGTGAAATGGTGCATATCTTGAAACTTAAGTGTAGCACAGAAATATGGGCACAAACACAAAACGTGCATCTTGAAGGGAGCCCAATTGGTTGTTTCAAAAGTTGTCACCATATACTATGTGTACTTCTCTCTTTGATGCATCAAACCTGCGCAAGGTCAGAGAACTCCCGGCCACAGACAAAGCACAACCTGAGAGTTCTCAAAAAGACTAAACACAGACCACTGGGATGCACCAAACAGCACGGACAGATTTTTTCCCATTTTTAGTTTTAAATTGTTTCATGATTTCAACCATGGAAAAGATAGCAATGTTTTGTGGAACAATCCAATGCAATTTGTGGGTTTACATGACTGTTTCTTTAGCTATTTCTTTTGACAAATCAGGCACTTCTTAGAAGAAACAGAACGCTGGGCTTCCCTTTTGCACTAGCCGTAGCTGCGGAAGAAGTTTCATTTTCTTGGGTTGAATTTCCTAGGATATTTTACCTTATTTTTTTTATTGATTTACTATATGGTAGTTAACTTCCAGTACACTAGTGCATCTGTTACTGAAGCTATTTTTCTTGCTGTGGACATGTTCGTTGCATCTAACAAGCAGTGTTAACAACTTTAAAGCTTATTTAAATAAACTGTAGTTGTGTGCAAATAGTGGATTTTGAGTTCAAAGCGAATAGTTGTTTTGGCCGAATATTTTCTAATCGAATATCGAATAGTTTCTCGAAGTTGTTAACTACTGCACCATACTTAGATGAAAACCTAGCTGAACTCATGAAGGTTGTTTCCAAGCTTTCATGTGTCCATTTCTAGGCTAAATTAATTTTAATCTAACTATATTGAATGTGGCCAATGAATGTTCAATGCCTACATTTGGTTGGCAAGTAAACAACGTATACGAAATAAAATTAAACCTGTGAGATGCCGAACTATACCTAATTGAGGGGATATATAAATATTCTTGCTATATAGAAATACTTTTCTCCAGTCAGGAATGATCAATGCAGGTTTTCAGGGCATCTCTGCCTAACATATACTCATGCAAAATAGCCTTTCATTTTAAAATTTTTACTGCAATGTAGATCTCAACATTCACAAAGTTTTTGTTTTGTTTTCTTTTTTAAATACATCAGGCGCGTGCATCTACCATCCAGCTTTGAAAGTGTGCTTCCGTCCTAAGCACGCGCCTGCAAAATGAGTACTTGTTGATCCTGCCATTTTAGCCCCATTGAGTGTGCTTCTTACCGAGCACCGGTGCACTGGGGAGAAGTTACACCCGCAAAAGCGAGCTCCGCAGGTGTTGCTTCTCCGCAGTGCACCGGTGCTCGGCAAGAAGCGCGCTCAACGAAGCTAACCTGCCGCGATCAACACTTAAAGGGCAACTCCGCCTCAATTCCGAAAAATTTGAGGCTTACATGTGATTCCATTTCACAAAGTAGTACTCAACAGCTCTACGTCTTCGGATTCGCGAAATGTTGAATATTATTTGTGTAATCTTAATTTAAACATCAGCCGATACCGAAACCGAAACTTCGGTTGGGTCAGGCAACATTGGTCCCGTGTCCTCAGAGTCATGGCCACGTCACGTCGAACCACGTGGTCTTGTGACGTTCGCAGGCGCGAGGTACAGGACACGCGACGCGGGCAGGTCGCTTCGCATGGCGTGGACGGTGATGGCCCGGGGAGAGGGGGAAGGGGAGAACACGAAAGAGGAGAGGGGGAGCGGAGAAACCGGACTTGCGATAAACGCGCAGGGCAGCGCAAACTAGCACATCCGCGTTACGGTGATCACGTGGACGCCGTAGAGCCAACACCGGGAGGAGAAACTCATGACGTCATCGTTCAATTTCGCTCCGAGAAGTAAAAACAACCAAAACGTGAGAATGACGTAGTCATGCCTTTGGCGTAGTGGTTCAACGTTGGCCGCTCCAACCTCGTCGCATTGACTGCGCTGACGATTGCGCCTCACGTCGCACGCTAGAGTTGGCAGATTTCGGCGACTTGGCTCGTTTGAAAGTTTGCTGGCCAGTTTATTAAATATAGAGACGGAATTAGATCGTAATATTTGACATGGGGTCTTCCTATGTGATACTGAAGAGGGCTGCATAGTTTTCTAAATATCAAAAATGAAGCGGAGTTGCCCTTTAAAAAAAATATCAAGCGAATATCGAGTAGCGTATTATTCGAAACTATTTGAATATTCACACAACACTAATCAACTGTAATACATCGATCGATTGCTACAGGAACATTTGTGGTGACCACCCTTCCAGATAAAAATTTCAGGGGTGACTTGCACAGGAACTGTCTGAGTGAAGCCATCCTGTTCTTTTCCAGAATTGCCAGCAAAAGGCTAATGATGGCAAATTCAAACTAAGGGACCTGCTTTCAGTTCCTATGCAAAGGGTCTTGAAGTACCACCTGTTACTCAAGGTATGTTCTGGTCGGCATCTCTCCAACTTGCAGCCAACGCTCCCTGCTAAGACGATTCCTCTTTATGTACTAGGAACTCATGAAGAACACAGCAGAGACGCATGAGGACTACCACGGTCTGGAGAAGGCGCTGAAGTCTATGCTGGTAAGGGGTACTATGCATCTTTGCTTGTACTATATCATAGGAAAGTAATTCGAAACTACTTCATTCTATGGATGCTTAAAGTTGGTAAATTTTCTATCTTTATTTTTTTATAACCAAGCTTGAAATCTGTTCTAGTGTTCCTTGATTTAGAAAGGGAGTTTAACCGAGCTTGACGTGACTTGCAGGACCTGGCTCATTACATCAACGAAGTGAAAAGGGACAACGAGACGTTGCAGATCATTGCTGACATTCAAGCTAGCATTACCGATGTAGATCTGGTGAGTGTGATAAAGCATACACTGACTCGTTGCTGCAAACATATCTTGTTTACCTAAGCATGCACTATACCCATCTAGTTAGTTTTTTCAGTAACAGGAATATCTTAGAGGAAATTGGCATGATTCTATGCATACTTAGCTACGTATCCATGTGTTTATAAAATATGTGCTGGTAGTTGTTGACAAGAATTAAATGAGAACTGAAATAAAAAAACTAAACACAAACAAAAAAATGGCGATGCTACAATGTCAATGTAAGTAAACATACGTTGCCACCTTAAAAAATTTGGCAATTCAATGTAGGCTGCATAACTGCACACAGCTTCTGAGAAGGAGCATTATATATGGGATTCCGTGTTGTCGAAATTTATTGTTTGTCAAAGTCGGAGGGTGTTGTTTGGAGTTTATTTTTTGCTAAAAATGCAGAGTTTATTGGAGTTTATTTTTGTTTTATTTTCCATTCTTTGAAATTGTGAGCCCAATTTAGGTATTTTCCAGTTTTCAAAAAAAAAAATAATAATATCCAGGTGTAAATATGTGCTACATTCAAAAGAATTTGCTTGAATCAGTTAATTTTTGTTCAGCTGGATTGAGCTTTGGCACCATTGCCACTAGCAATACTAATTTGTCCCGACAAGAGTTACAAACAAGTGTTCTTCAATAAACAGCGATAGCCTAAAATCAATAAACTTTTGAAGGTAGTCACTGGGAAGTTGGTATTTATCCCATCCTATCCATCAACCTACCCCGCGGCTGCGGGGGTAGAGTGGTAAAGGTTGTTGCATAGAAGCTTCAACGGCCCACACCCTCTTCCCCCTTTTACGAAATCTACATGGTTCATAGCTTTCACTGTTACAAAAACGCAACTCTTACTTCCTCTAAGCATAAATAATGTGGCTCAAACTGGACACCAGAACAGTGGCTTTCGTCGTGACCCGAAAGTACAATAACCTGTTGTCCTGAATGAACCATGATGAGATATGTGGGAAGATCCCTTCTGTCAATGGTCTGAGATTTGAAAGCAAACTGGGGTGGCATTTTCTCAGGGCCATTGACCCTCTGCTCTGACCAAACTTATTTGTAAAACACTGTCTCTTTTTCTTTTTTCTTGCATTGGTACTAATTTAGAGTTTATCAAATAAATCTGAATTGATGAAAATTCTCCCGGCGCATGTTTTTCTGAGTTTTTTTTTTTATTTATTTGAAAACACAGAACCCTAATTATATACTTAACAAAATATTTGTTGGGTGGTGCAGACTTGTAGTTCGTGCAGTTAACTAATTCAAGCACTTGGTGGTGATGTGCAACATTGAAGTGTCTCCAAGAATACAAATATTCGTTGAAATGTTTTTCCCAGCCTCAGAACATGGAGCTGAAGGACTACGGCAGATTATTAAAGGACGGGGAGCTGAAGATAAAGTCTCACGATGACAATAACAAAATAAAAAATAGGTAAGCATTTTTACAGTTTAGTTTTGTCACTATTTGTTTAATTTTTGTAGTGAAATAAAAGAGAAGATGTACTAAAATACCTCAAAACCTGCTTCATCCCTCCCATAGGTATATCTTCATTTTCGACCGAATGATGCTCATGTGCAAGTCTACAAAAGTGAGTAAATGTGTTTTGCTAAATGAAACTATATAAAGTACTGGAAATTTCTATACAAGTTACGTATGGTACATAATGCATAAAATGAAGACAATTTAACTTAAGGTTTTGTTCTTTAATTCATGTATGGTATTTAGTTTCTGTCCTCTCAAAACTTTTCGAAAGAGATGGAGAGTTGCAGATTGCATGTTCACAATTATTACTTTACCAGTATGCACCATACTCAGTTTCACTTTAAGTGCGGGCCTAGCTGAAGCTACAGGAGCTTCTGACTTTCAGCGTCACAGCCAAGTTTTTTGCTCGTGCAGTTCAAGCATCGTTCAGGGCAAGATGCTTTTGGGTTTGGTCTTACCTGTGCAATTCTTCATGGTGTCACGTCAGTTTAAAAGAGCTACGGTAATTTGATAGGGCTTAATCTGGCTAATTTAGTCTTTCCAAAGAAAAAAATTCAATGATTGATAATAGAATGTGTAAGCATACTACTTTGGGATATATTAGTTCTTCTCTTTGAGGATTATTGCCAGTCTTGCTGTAGAACGCAGACCACAGACCTTTGTGGAAATTTGGCCTTCTCCTTATAACCAATTTCTGTTTCTCTGTCTTTTTTTCTGCTCCTAATCTCTGCTGCCTTCTCAGATCATGGATAAACTTTTCAGGGTAATCCCTTCTCTATCCTCGGTGTTTGTGCAAGTGTTTTACGTTGTGCCCGAAAAATTGCACAAAAAATGGTGTGGTGGCATTGGCATGTGGCTTTTGTTTAAATGCATGCTTCTGTTGAAATGTGCCATCATTCATTGTATACATCTAGGTTCAGATTATTTGAGTAGTCAAATAGCAGTTGTATATGTAATTTCATTTATTTTTATTAATGTATTTATATTGTCTTTAGCCACGTCAACTGTAATCACAGCATACACATTTTTAGCATTGACAAAACTTTTGTTGCACATGCAGCAGTTATCTGTACTTATGCAATGCAGAGGATGCATTACAGCAGCTATGTTACATGACACTTGCCGTTTACAAATGGCACGGACTTAATATTGTTTTTATACACATGCAACAAAAATAAAAGAGGACATGAGACACAGTGTTTGACTATGTATTATTCTAGGAAGTTACATTTTTAAGAGAACCATTCCCCAGTTGTAGAAGGAAGGAGCATGTTTGTTAGATGTTGTTGCAATTAAGAAAGTTTGCGAAACTGGTTTATTTTTTTTTTTTTTGGCGTAGGGACCCCTTACTAGTTACTCATAGTTTTACATCCGAGGGTCCAGTTCTTGGTCTTGCAGAAAAGATCTCAGTTTGCAAATATAAATTCTAGAAGAAGGAGAAGAAAATAGATGGTGCTATGAAGAATTTGGCAGCAACCAAAAAATGCCAAAAACCTAAATTTTGGCACTTTTTTTTTCGATTGGAGTAGGCATATAATGTTTGTGTGTACTGGGTTAACTGAACATGGGCATTTATTGGTGTGATTGAGTTCGATTTCAGAAGATGCAAAAAGAGAAAAAAATTTATCATTAATTAAAAGCTTTTTGGAGAAGAAGCAGGGAATAATAATAGTAATATATATTAGCCTTGAATATAGAACATGTATGCACATTAGGTTTAGGGTTTTGAGCCCTCTCTGTCATCCTCAATATATGTGCTCTGAGACGCGATTAGTATCATTTCTAGAGTCTAAATTACATAGCAATTCTTCAGTATTTATGTGGAAAGCCTGAAATTTTCCCCATACATGGAAAATGTCAGGAGTTGGATCTAAACTGAAAGTAAATAGGCTTCTAGTTGGAGTTCTGCTGCTGATTTTTGTCTGCACATATTCAAGAAAACGTTTCATGTTGATTTACATTTTATTTTTTCATTTCGTGTAGATTTTTTTATTTTAAGACCTAGCTACTTACAAAGCATGTGCAATCTCTTAAGCTTATGTGCATGTCAAGTCTTTCATTCCATCGGTGAACTCTGTTTTGATTATCAGCACTTCATTATTAAATGTCACGACTGTTGGCCTATATTGCGGCAAATATAACTTAATAGTGTTGACTGTTTTATAACCTCAGATTTCAGCTTCGCCAAGGCTCCTAACCTGAAAGCTTTCTCACATTGTAAAACGTGAAGCGATGCGGATAATATGTCGTTTGGGATCCTATTTGAAATCCTGTGAAACGTGCTGTCTTTCGTAGTGTCGTCGTTACCTTCTACATACCGTATTTACTCGCATAATGAACGCACTTTTTTTCCCGAAAAATCGAGGCAAAGTTGGGGGGTGCGTTCATTACGCGAGGTAAAATTTTTGCGTCCGTATTTACTCGCATAATGAACGGACCTTTTATCCCGCAAAAATCGACGTAACTTCTTATCTCTTTGCGCGCGGCGCGGCGACTCCAAAACCAAACTGCGATGCGCAAAAAAAAAAGCCCCTCTCCATGTTTTTTTTTTTTGCTTCTGTGTTTGTTTGTTTGTCCCCTCCCCCGCCTTTCGCAAGTTGTTTTGTTTGCCCACGCTGCCCATGCTTTCGCGACCTCGCTGCACCAGGATAGAAAAGTGCGTTCATTTCGAGGGCTTCTCGCTTCTCTTTCCAAAGTGCGAGGAGGAGGCGAGGGCAGGATCTTCATTATGTGCGCTTTGCTTGGGCGAGGGCTTCTCTGCTTTTCTTTCTTATCTCCTTGCGCGCGGCGCGCGACCCTGGAACCAAACTGCGTCGTGCGAAAAAGAAAAAAAAAGCTCCTCTTTATGTTTTTTTCTTTTCTCTTAATTCCGTGGATTTTTTTTTTTTGCCGTCTTTCGCAAGTTGTTTTGCTTTGCTTAGGCGAGGGCTTCACCGCTTCTCTTTCCTATCTTCTTGCGCGACACGCGCGACCAACCTGCGCTGTGCAAAAAAAAAAAGAAAAAGCTTTTTGTTTGTTTTTTTTTTTCTCTTGGTTCCGTGGATTTTTTTTTTGCCGCCTTTCGCAAGCTGTTTTGTTTCGCTTTGCTTAGGCGAGGGCTTCTCCGCTTCTCTTTCTTAACTCCTTGCGCGCGGCGCGCAACCAAAATCCAAACTGCGCTGTGCAAAAAAAAAAAAATATTTTTTATGCTTTTTTTGCTTCCGTTGGATCTTTTTTTATTTTTTTAACGCCTTTCACAAGGCGTTTTGTTCGCTCACGCTGCACATGCATTCGCGACCTCGCTGCACCAGGATAGAAAAGTGCGTTCATTTCGCGCGCGTGGAGGGAGGGGGTCAAAATTTTGACGTCCGAGTTGGGGGTGCGTTTATTACGCGAGTGAAAAAAAAAAGTCGAAATTTTGAGAGCCGACTTGGGGGGTGCGTTCATTACGCGAGTGCGTTCATTGTGCGAGTAAATACGGTATATCTTCCATCCTTGTACCGAGTCGCACGTCCATCTGTGGTTGCAGCTCACACGTAGTCTCTGCTTCTGCTTACCCTGTTGGAATGCCCGTTGTTGGCCTCGTCCCGTGGGTGTCTTAACATTGTCCCACACTTGGTGCAACTTTTCGTTTGCATTTCCCCAGGGAGAGCAGTACATCTACAAGTCCTCGCTCGCCCTCTGCGACTACAGACTCGAAAAATGCGCCTGTCAATTCGAGGGATGGCGACTCGTGTGAGTATTGTCTGCAAGTATGTGGGTAAATAAGCTATGCTATCGGCACTTCATTCCTTGATTTTGTTGTGGATGCCACCATTTTGGTGCTTAGTGTAGAGTGGGCGCAAGTGGCGATTGTTACGATTAGAAACAGCGACTTCCCTGAACCTCAGGTAGGGTGTCAGAAGAGCCTCGTGCGATATTGTTTTCCTCTCCGTCGTGAAGTGTTTCAAGATTTTCAAATGGACAGTGATGCCGGGAAGGGGGGGGGGCCTGAATCCAAATTTCTTTTTGTCGTCTTTCTTTTTTATTGTTTATGTACTCCTTTTTTTTTTTCTTCAGATATTGCAATCCGAGTTTTATTTACTATCCTCGCAGGTTCCTTTTTTACTTTCACTACCGTCCTGTGACGACCACCTGGCGTAACATGACGAGCGCCTCAGGTCTCCCTTCTGAGCATTCTTATGAAGGGCTTAGCCCCCCCCCCCTTCCCATAAGAATACTTGGGGGGGGGGGGGAGGGGGGCTTTGGCGTTCCTTGTGCCCTTTCTCTGGTTCCGGCGTCCCTGAGGATGGAAGAGCGTTTCCTGCGATTTCAGTTAAAGCTTCATAACCGGCAACCTCTATTTTGGTCGCAAAGATGGCTGAAGTGTACTTACTCTGAAGTGACTGAAATTTAGTGAGTCCTATGCTCAAAACTGTGACTTTGTAGACACAATGACAAAATGTGCATCATTAGATAAACTTGCATCAGTATTTCGACTAGTGGTCGGGTTCAGCATATCCAGCGCTCAGTGAGCTGCGTTTCCATTTAAAGGTTGGCTTTGTAATTGGCAATCGCCCCTTCTCCAGTAACCACAGGCGAGTTGGCTGGATACAGGGACTACTGACAGAGTCCCTCCCCAAATGCCACTTTTGTGCCCGTTGTGCTTATCTTGTTCCTTGCAAGTGTTCCTTCTTGAGTTTGCAGCTATGTGCAGAGAAAGAAAGAAAAAGAAAGACGTTTAGTCCTGCTGTAAAATAATTTTCAGGTCAGCCTTTCACCAAGCTGTTAAGTTATGTCGTATTATAACTTGATGAGTCAAATATAAATTTGTTTGTGCAGCCTGTGCAGGGGACAAACATGTTTGGAGAGTGAGAGATCTGCCGGTTGTCCTGCTGGCAACTAACAAATGGCATAGATGTAATTGGCATTAGGAGGCGATGAGGATTACTGCGAGAGTAAAAGGACTGTGAGGAGGGCAGGCAAGGGAAGGGAAGTTAGCACTTCAAGAATAGTTATCCAAGTTCCAGAGAATATTCGGCAGATACAAACTATATGCTTAAGTGAGTCACCTGTCTCTTTTCAGTATTACTGGTTCTTGGTACATATTGAAAAAAAAACGGCCTACACTATGTATGCCAAGACAGAAGAGATGAAGAAGAAGTGGATTGAGGCCATTGAGAAAGCAATGTAAGTTCTGGAACCTAAATGTCCCTTTCAATGCTGTGTTGTAGTACTATACATTTTTCTCAAACTTCTCGTGAAAGGATTTCCTAATATTCTTACAAAACGTCTGAGGACACCTAAGCACTTTTTATGAGTTGTGAATGTGAAAGCATGAATGTCATTCTTCCGCTCCCTTAGTTCGTCTGCGGAACGGTGGTGTGGACAGCCATGTTTCACAACTGCCGAGGTAGCAGCCAACAACTGAGCGCACGCTCTCGTGCAAGTGGCCACGCCACGCCGAGCTCGGCCGTGCAGCGTCTCCGGAGTATGCCCAAGCGAGCTATGCGGGCAGGCCCGCACCACCCCACCCTTTACCGGTGGCCGGGCTACTGCATGCGCTGCGCCGCCAATGAGAGGGCTTCTCTGGGTGGTGTTTTTTTTAACTACGCCGAGCGAGAGCCAGTGGGAGCCTCAGTCCTTGATAACGCCTGCCAGCCATTGGGAGCCTATCCATCAGATTTTTGCTACAGGTGACAGGCTCCGCTCCATTGGGACAGGGGAAGGTGCCGTTTGGCGCTGCTTCAAAGCTGATGATGTTGATTCGCTCCATGGGACAGTTAATGCTTTCACATTAAAACTCCGATGCCGTTGGCCCGGGCAGCTGAGTAGTGTCAGAGAGGCTACCTGGTCTACTGCACTGGCCAAGGAAAGGCATTTGAAATGTATCTGGTTGCCTTCCTCTTTTTTTTAAGGGACAACATCAATCCTTCCATCGCCAAGGACACGGACCACCAGTTTCGCGATGCACACCTTCAAGGTCCCAACGTACTGCTCCGACTGCAACAAGCTCTTGCCGTGAGTTGGCTTTGGCTCATTGAAACTTGTATTTGTCACGCTACTTGGTTTTGTAAGACCCTCTGACCCACGTATACATGTCAACCGGCATCGTGGCATTGTCACAGAACAATCTGGGGCCTAATGGAGTGTGCAAAAATGGTCCATAAAAAACTCTGCGAGACTCGATTTACTGAGTCTGGGCTTAATTTTTTTCAGAGGAATTTTCTACCAGGGTTACAGATGCTCGGGTAAGTTCATACTTTTGTTCTGGCACCGTGATTTTTCTTTAGTGTCACGAGTTAGCAAAAGTTAGTTTTGCATTGAGCCTAGCCACACGAATGCATTTTTGCCAATTAAAATTAACCACATGTAAGTTTGGAGCTAAAATAACATTATGTTCACCCATGAAAAAAAACAAAAAAAAACGAGAAAGAATAAAACACTTGGGGACAAGGCATAAATATACAAATCTCTCAACTTTCAACGACGATTTTAACGAAATTCGGAAACTTGTGCTCTCACAGGGACCTTTGTGGCGAGATGGAACGCTTTAACCCAAGTAGTCACAATACCGGAAGGGCTAAACTGACCTAAAGTTGACAATACCATATTTGCTTGAGTACCCAAACAAACGTGAAAGATCTTTCTGAAAAGGTTGGGCAACAAAAAGCGATCGGGAGGGGGTGAGCACCAGCGGCGTGTGGTTGCAGATAACGAAGGGTGAGTGGACTCCCGCGAAACTCGGACATATCTTTGCCTCCTGTAAAAGCTTTGTGCCCGCTACCCTAGTGCCCAAAGTATGGTGCCTAGAACATGTCCCCCGACTGTTGTGTTTAGCGTCCTATTCCTCCCAGGCATCGAAAGTTGTCCCAAAGTGGCAACAAATTACATCACAAAAGCCAGAGCGTCGCGCCGTCAGACGTCGCAATCCTGGCAGTTGGGCGTAGAAGTTTTGGGGAAAAAAAAGCATGAGGGAGTGCAATTGCCGCCGTCATCATGGCGTCCCAACTCCCGGCTGCCAAATCTTCCACGCACTGGCAAGCCGGAGAGTGACCAGTAGCAGAACAGGCATCCGCAACATCTTCCAGCGCTTCTGCAACACCACCGGGATCGCGGTCGGTAACATTGTGACACCTTCGTAACATCATCGGACGAAAATCGAGGGACCACTTTTTTAGCGTGCAGTGAGCGCACCAGTTGGAGACGCGTTCCAGGCACTGTACTCAGAATCGTTGTTCAGCATCCAATTGGAAGGACGCTGCTCTTTTTGGATCGCACAGTGTGCGGCACGGGTGTGCACAAGACCTGCCTGGCAACCGTGCGGTCGTGCGGCGCTCCCAGCTTGCCTCCTCGGCCTGGCTCCCACATGGGGTCGCAGTCGTCTACGGACGAACCCCAAACGCCCCTGAGGTTGTACCCGGACCTCAGCACCAACGGAACCCGTTTCTCCATCTGTGAGTTGCTGCCCACGCTTTCGCTTTTTTAAGGTATCGTTCTCCGACTGCGCAGGGAAATATTTGGCATCTGTCGAAATCGTGCAATAAGAGATTGGCGGCCGAGTGCGTTGGTGCACCAGTGCTCAGAGCATGTGGAGTGAAAGCTTGCGCTGCAGAACCTGGGGATCCTGGGCTCCATCCCCACCCCTGCCCATTTTAATCCGGATGAGCATCTTGCCGGCGTGCGGTCGTATATCACTACTGCGTGATGCACGTTAAAGGCCCCGCCAGCGGAGGTATTGCACTGGCTAAATTTATGGCGTAAACCAGTGTTGGCGCACCTCGAAGGCAGACCAACCTTGCACTGTGTAAACACAAACATTGAATATTCGGGGGGGGGGGGGGATTATGTGGCATGGCAGTGCATGTTGGTGTTTACCTAGGTAATTTTGCAAAGGCTCCTTGGGACATGAAGTGTCAAACTGCTGATCTCGACTTTCTGGGAAAAAATTGCTGTGTTCGTGGATCATTGGGGACACCAGAGTCTTTGATACACTTTTGTGACTACTGAGGGGCCATATTAGAACGCAGCTCTTAGGCACCCTTTCTGGGATGAGCGGCATCGCCGTTGCTGTTGCCGTCGCCGCACGTTGCATTATGGGACGTTTTCCGCTTTAATTAGTGGGGAAATCTTCCTGCTAAATTTAGTGGGAAAATTTTTCTGCTAAATTTAGCGGGAAAATTGACGTCACGGGACCTCAACACCATTCAGTTTCCCCGCTAAATTTAGCGGGGAAAATGACGCCATGACTGCGTGTCACGTCACTCATGAACAAATTCAGCGGCAGGAGGAGAGGAGGAGGAAAGGAGGAGGAGAGGAGGATTAAGGGAGAAGATGAGGAGGAGAGGAACAGGGGAGGAGGAGAGTATGGAGGATGACGAGGGGCATACCCTCCCCTCCATACCCTCCCCTCCTCCTGCTCAAGAGCTGTGCTCTAGTTTCGCATTACAGAGAATTGTAAACATCTTTCATTTTCTTACTTTGTAGAGCAAGTAAAAGTGTAACCAGAAGTGGTGCTGCTCGAACTTTCTCGAACATACATTTACTAGTCTGCCTAGAAGGAGTATACTTTTGATTTTGTGTGCTGCTATGTTGGGGAGAAGCGCCACCTATTACACTGCTGCCACAAGTTCCTAATGGTTCCATGCTATTCTTTGTGCATTTTGAGCATTCTTTATCCAGTTTGTCAAGAGTTGAGCGAAAGGTAAAATAGAAGGGTTTCAAAGTGTAGTTGTCGTGTGAACGCTCTGAAACTTCGTAGAAAGCTCAGGGTGTTTTTATTTTGTTTCAGTCGTCGCAAAGGCCAAGCAGGCGTGTAACAGCTCTGGCCCGGGCTACCTGTCGTTTGCAGCAGATGACATCATTGAGGTCCTGAGGAAGATAAGCAGCACTATTTGGGAGGTGAGCTTGATCCATATTAGTCTTATCAACATTGCAAAAGCAAATGTAATTATAGTAATTCAATCCCATTTAATTGTCATGCAGCATATCAAGCTGCACTAGCTGACAATGCAACAATTATAGTGATTGCTTTGCCATCTAATTTCTGAGTAGCCTCGAATAAGCTACCCGCCTCTCTGAGGCAACCATGGCTTTCATGAGTCAAAATTAACATTATAATATTAATATTATTTTAATTATTCAGTCAAATATATGAGAAGGTAGGGTGGTGTACGTACTGCAAAAATACGGGGTCGTCGAGATATATCCGGAAAATTTACCATATTCAGGAAAGCACACAGAGGCAAGGATAAAATGAATACTGTATTTACTCGCAGAATGAACGCACTTTTTTTTCCGAAAAATCTATGCAAAGTTGGGGTCATTACGCAAAGTAAAATATTTGCGTCCGTATTTACTCACATAATCAACGGACCTTTTATCCCGAAAAATCTACGTATCCTCTTATCTCTTTGCGCGCGGCGCGCAACACCAAAACCAAACGGCCATGCGCAAAAAAAAAAAAAAACTCCTCTCCATGTTTTTTTTTTTTTTGCTTTCGTGTTTTTTTTTCCCACCTTTCGCAAGTTGTTTTGTTTGCCCACGCTGCCCATGCATTCGCGACCTCGCTGCACCAGTATAGGAAAGTGCGTTCATTTCGAGGGCTTCTCGCTTCTCTTTCCAAAGTGCGAGGAGGAGGCGAGGGCAGGATGCCTTCATTATAGTGCGCTTTGCTTAGGCGAGGGCTTCTCCGCTTCTCTTTCTTATCTCCTTGTGCGCGGCGCGCGACCCAAAGTCCAAACTGCGCTGTGCAAAAAAAAAAAAAAGCTCCTCTCCATGTTTTTTTTTTTTGCTTCCGTTGGATCTTTTTTTATTTTTATAACGCCTTTTGCAAGGCGTTTTGTTCGCCCACGCTGCCCATGCATTCGCGACCTCGCTGCACCAGGATAAAAAAGTGCGTTCATTTCGCGCGCGTGGGGGAGGGGGTCAAAATTTTAACGTCCGAGTTGGGGGCGCGTTTAATACGCGAGTGAAAAAAAAGTTGAAATTTTGAGAGCCGACTTAGGGGTGCGTTCATTACGCGAGTGCGTTCATTGTGCGTATTGACCATTTTCTGTGTCTTGCTTGGTCTGCCATAACGTCCTACTGGCTAACAGATTATGCGAGCGTCTTGGCAATGCTGTAAAATTGTGTCTTCTTGTAGCCATATTTTTTGCTTAGGCGACCAAAGGGCAAGTATCACTGCCCTTTGGTCGTATTCCCTGCTCATTTTTGAGCAAGTCGTAAATTGTTTATCATGCAATGATCCATTGTCATATGACGTGGCCGCAGAAGCGCAATACGGCCGATTAGCTTCGGTGTATTGCTGAGAGACGAAATCTGGAAAACATCAGAATTTATCTCGACGACCCTGTACCATAACCATTCTGCACAAGGATGTTGATATTTATTTGTTGTATTGATCAAGTGCAGCTTAATTTTGAGTTGGGAAAATGAAAATGAACGGATGAACAGCAGTTTTTCATACACTACGAGGGAATATAATACCATATTAAACATAAGTCATGTACGTAGTCATTTTCTTTACTTCTTTTGCTTACTGGAGGTTGCGGAGGAAACAAAGACTTGTTTTAATATGTAGATGGGGCAGGTGACTTCATCTCGTAGCAAAGATATGAAATGAAAGTTTAATTTGGATGTCTCTTGTTAATTTACTTCAAATGCATGCAGGTACTTTTGTTGAGCACGTTGGTGATGTGTTGTTCTGTCTGTCCTTTATGTGTTGTTTTGTCCATCCTTCATGTTTTATTCTTTCTTGCGTGCAGATGTTTAGGATTTGGGAAGGAAAGAATCCGGCAGAGAGGCGCATTCTTGCGCAGCAAACTGAAACAATAGAGCGAATAGCAGCTTACGCCTATTAGTCGTGGAAGCTTGGTTCTGATGACCTCAATGTTTGTTTTTCTGGCAGGGCCGGTTGCAAAGGACATCAGAGGAAGGTCTGTTTCCAGCATCATGTGTCGAAGAGGTGAGGCAAACTGAGCATTTTTAAAGCTTGGAGCATCCCCTACCATCTGATTTGTTCAGGCAGTAGCAGGAAAGTTGCTGTATGGCCTGTACTGCTTGCTTCTGTTTTAGCTACATATCTAGACCATGTCAACCCAATGAACTGGATGTCAATTTTGTTTACAACTCATCAAAAATGGTTGCACTCGAGGCATTTGGAAAAAATTGTTGAGCAAACTATACCATTTATTTTATGGCACGATGAGAAGATTTTTTTTTTTGTATTCTGCCAAAATGTGTTTTTTACTACTTAAAGGAGCTGTGCAACAGTTTCATTGCTTTGCTTAAATAATTTGGGAGTTGGTGTCTCAACCTTTCTGAAGTAAACAATAAAAAACCGCTTTTGCTTGCATGTCCTAGTTTTTATTTTAAAAATGGGCAAATTTTGAAGTTTTCGGCACTTTTCAACTTTTTCGCCATCTTCCGAGTCATGTGCACTGTGACGTCAATGGGAGTCGCGCAGGGTTCCAGTGAAGCTCTCTCTGTAGAGCCATCAGTGAGCGGCGAGAACTCATCCGCTCGCGACCGCATGACCACGTGCTGGGCGGGCGCAGCGCGAACAATATGGTAAAGGAGGAAAGTCTCATCCTGGTTTGGTCATACCCATCCGGCTCTGTCCCCATACCCCTCCGGCTTCTGGCGGCTGTTCGCGGTGGCAGATAGAGCTGACGGTTTTGTGGACCTAGGATAGATGGCGCCACTAAAACTCTGTATAATGAAAGTTTTGTCGATGATACAAGGTTTTTGGTGCATTTATCTTTATGTTGCAACGACAAGATTTATAGAAAAGTTACCTTTTATCGAGCAGGTATTCGCACAACTTGCGATCTTTCTACAAAGACCCCCATTGATGTCGTTCAGTGTAATTCTTATGCCTGCCGTTCGCGGCTGCAGGTCGGGGAATATTCTATTTTTGCCTGGCGATTAAGTGGCAGAATCGCAACATTTCGAAGGGAGGAAATGTGTTTTCTGTCCTTTGTGACAAGATGAACAATGTCAAAAGTAGAAGATGCCAATTCTTTTCAACTTCAAAATCGTTGCACAGCTCTTTTAAGAAAAAAAAAAAAAAAAAGGGTTTGAAAGCCCTATTTTCAGTTTTCATAGAAACTTTCCACTTTTTAGTTTAATCTTCTAGTGTTAAACGGAGAAGCTTTCGAAACACCTGTCCAAAATAGAAAATAGAGTAAAATAAAAAAGTATTTTGTTCGACCACTTGGGAGTGCACTCTAGATTGTGCTACAGAGTCTGAGATTCTGAGTTCAATTCTCACTCCTGGTTTCAATTGGGTCGGTCCTCATACCGGTGTACATTTGTGTCATCTCTACAATGAACGTTAAGAGACCCCAAGCTAGCATCCATCTGAGGTTCAAACATGAGACATTATATCTGAATGCATACTGGCTTCCCATTGTATAAACATCCCAATATAAAAGACCACCATATCAATAGTGTCAAAACAAAAAAACCAAGGCTCCCGCCCCCTCCCCCACCCCGTCATCCCCTTAACATTTAAATAATTTCAATTAAATTTTTGGGGAGGGAAAGGAAATTTTTCCCCATCACCCCACCATCACCTCTGTCGCCTTCTCATCTCCCTTATAGTTTTGATGCCTCTGCATCATACTCGATTTCAACCGAATGGGACACTTCTCGTTTACAGCAACAGCTGTTAGTGGTTCGTTTCCTGGTTTTCTGACGGCCTGAGCATGAACAAATTCAGGTTCCCTGCTAAATTTAGCAGAAAAATTGATGTCACATGTGCACCAATTCAGTTTCCCCGGTAAAATTAGTGGAACAATTGACATCACGTGACCTATGCACCAAATCAGTTTCCCCGCTAAATTTGGTGGGAAAATTGACGTCACGTGACCTACGCACCAATTCAGTTTCCCCACTAAATTTTGCGGGAAAATTGATGTCACATGACCCGATGTTGTGGGACCTACAGACCAATCCAGGTTCCCCACTAAATGTAGCTTAAAAATTGTCAATCAATCGTCGTCGTCGTATTGTCAAATGGGGAGCGCAGCTGTCGCTGTATTAACGCATCACGTCGTGGTATCGTCACGCAATTTTCTGCATCGTGCGTCGCAGTTGGACAAGCGGGGCTCGTACGAGTGCCCGGCACCTCTCGGGAGGGGCCACACACTCTCTTCCCGGTCCCGCACACCCCTCCGCCGCTTCCCTCGAACCGCGACGGCTACGTCAACCTGAACCTGGAGGAGTACCCTGGTTCGCCGGCACGATGGAGAGGGACGGCGCCACGGCCGTCCTCGAGAAGTCTCCCAGCGGCACCTTCCTCCTGCGCATCAGCACCAAGCAGAACGGTGGCTACGCCATCAGCATCAAGTCAGTGTTTGTCACGACGTCGAGGCACCTTGTGCACCGCGCTACGTCCGACGCCGAGTCTGAGCGCAGCCGATGCCGCGATTCAACGGAGCGAATCGAGCAGCGCCGAGAGGTGCACTGCCACGGCGCTCTTCGTCGTTGCGCCTTTGCTGTCACCACCTCGACCGATTGCGCTCCGTAAATACGCCATGATCCGGCGTTTTTGGGGGGTTTTTTCGGAGTAATTTGTGTGGTCGGCAACAGCGGACACCCAAAAACGACGAGCGTCGTGACGATGCACTTTTGACTCTGCTCAATTGGCTCCGTTGGATTGTGGCGTCAACTGCCCTCGGTCTCGGTGAGGAATGGAGCATAATGTTGGAACCAGAGCAGGCGGCAGGCGTAGGCAGGAGGATGGCTTGCGGGAAAGACGGAAATGATTTGCGGGCCTAATGTGTTGATGAATTGCAGCAGCTTGCCAGCTCATAGAATGAAAGCTTGTGCCGCAAACCCTCACGTCTTGTGCTCATATCTCGTTCTTGCTGCTTCCAGTATTATACCGGAGTGCATTCGGGTAGCCACAACTGTCCGACACTTATTGACGATGCCGGATCAATATAATGCTGCCGCTCTACAGAAGAGGCACGTGCCTCTGCGTTTCGAGGTGAACGAGGCATCCAACTAATTTGACTTTAAGGCCGCTCTCAGGGCACTTAAAGATATTTGGAAGATTCATTTAGTCAGTTTTAAGTAATTAGGTTGTTGATTTTCACTTTTCATCGATTTGCCAACGTTTGCCGTGGTAATCGACATTGTCCCGAAGAAACTGTTTCCTTATTTCGAGTTACCTTACTTTTTAAATGGTTCTCAGTCATTGGTGGAACACCCTGCATGCAATCTGTCAGGAGCAGAACCTAGGTACAAACCAGTTTACATTTTCGGCGTGCTTGCCTGAACTGAAGCAAGAAGAAGCCTTCCAACATGTTTTGGTATGCTTCCATTTAGGCTAAAATGATGCGTAGCAATTGGGTGGCATATGATATTATGTTCTTCTGCTGATTTTCATCTTAAACCAGAAAAATAACTCCTTACGTTCATGAACTACTAGTAAGTGAATTTTTAATTTTTTTCATTCTGTTTGGTGCAGCTTCGACAGCCAGGTGAAGCACATGAGGGTATGCTACGACGACGGCCAGTTCTACCTCTCCGAGTCCAAAATGTTTAGGAGCATAGTGGTGAGTTCACAGTCGTCGAATACAATTGGTGTTTCTCTTTCAATCACTCGAGGCTGCTTCATACACACTCGCATTTTAGTGTGACCGAGCGCATTGCTACCGCTATGACACGACGAGAAAACAGACCGCCGCCATTTGTACAAAAAACTTGGATGATAATTTTATTATCCACGTTTTTGCACTGCCAGCCTCGCGCTGGTCGCACGAGTGGCAAATTTAACGTACCTCACCACGGCTTCCACGTCAAGTTTTTCTCAAATCGACTAATTTGGTGGTCTTCGATCATGCTCAGCATGTTTCTAATGGGAGCCACACGTTTGTTTTCACTAATTATAAAGTTAATTAAAAGGGTGGTGCAACGTTTTTCGGACTTGGGCCGATTAACTGTGGGAATTAATCTGCGTCGCCTATGGAATGAAGAACAGAAAACCGTGTTTTCCTGCATGCGCTAATTTTTACTTTAAAAAAAATGAAACAAATCGAAGGTTAATGTGCCCCTCAACTCACGCCATCTTTCGAGTGGCGTGTTTGAGGGACTACCTGGTTTCCCATTGAGTTCTCTCTTCAGAGACCTCAGCCGATCCCTCTGCAATTGTCAACTTTTCAAGGATTAGCATCGCCGAAGGTCGCGGCGACGGATAAACACGAAAGAGTGTTTACCACGGGGCTGACGGCGAGTGTAGTAGCGGAGGGGAACAGGTTTTGTTGACTTCCGCATGTACCCCTGTGACGTGCCACCATAGTTCCCATAACCGGCACATGCGGCTTTACATCGGCAAATAATTTGTTTTTTCCTTTGCTATTATGAGGTGGAACAACAGTATTTTGGAAAAAGGCGGAGTGTTTTTTGTCAACTGTGCTTAGATAAACAATATAAAAAATACAAACTGCAAATTCTTTCACTGTTAAAATTGTTGCCCTACCCCTTTACCAGATTTCAGTTATTTATTCGACTTCTCGTGACAGTTATCACCCTATTTTGTGTCCCCCTGACCGTATAACTCACCTGCACTGACCACATTGTGTACTTTTCTTCATGGCTTCTTTTTAATAGAACTGTTTTATCCATCTTAGAAAATTAAATGATATTGAACTAATATGAAAAACACCCTTTATAATTAAATATTATTCGTACCTGTGCTGTGCAACTCCAAGGTATTGTAATGTAATGCATATTTATTTCCCATTTGATTCAGTCTCAGAGATCCCTTTTTGTATATCCGTACAAAACGCAGTTGGGAAACAACATGCAGAGCTGACCTTGGACATAACGTGGAGATGCAACGCTTCGGGCAAACTCGCTTTCTGGAGAAATGTCACAACCAAACATTTTGTTCCTGTCGCCGGGAAAAGAGTATTACCATAAAACATTGCTATTCACGTTGTGCACCGTTGGCAATAGCTTTAATTTTGTTTTACTCGCGCGTTTATCCCAACCAGTTTGCTGGTGTGCAGTTCTTGTCTGTTGAGGTTCTTGTTCTCGCCATTTTTCCCAGGAACTGGTGTCCTGGTACGAAACCCACAGCCTCTCCGAAAGCTTCAAGGGCCTCGAAATCTCTCTTCTCATTCCGTTCAAGAATGTCGTCCCGTCTCCGATCACAAACGGGACGTGTGAGTATACTCAGATTTTCCAGTCGATGTAGGTACACTATTTATAGGGCTGCCCTTACAGTGAAACAACATTCTCGTTGTCATCTCGACTATCGAGCGCACATTCCGACCCGGTCTGATCTAAGAGATGATGCACACACAAATGAGTGATGCATGAACTGCCAGAAATATTGACTACTGCCTTATCGGTGTGGGTAGGAAGCCAGGTGTTCGTTACATTGATTGTGAACGAAGTAGCATATTTTTAAGGTTGAGGCATCGTCAAAGGAGCAGCCTCGCGTGTCTGTTATGCAGAACATCTTTTGCTGGCATTGTCTGGGTCAGGATTGGGGCACCTGGAGGACAAGGTCGAAAACTCATTGAAAATTGGAACATTTCTTCTCAATCTGAGAAGAGAAAACTTTTATTGCTGGGCTTGACTGATAAGGCTAGACTTCACGGACCCCTAGGGTGCCTTCGTCGACGGTAAAGGGTCTGTGGACCCCCTATTGGGAACCACTGGTGTAGAGGATCACGTGACCACTCGTACCACGAGGTAGCCATGTTTTTGATGGCCCAAGGCCAATGTTGCCTGATGAAACCAAAGTTTCGGTTTCGGTTTCTGCTTATGTTTATAGTAAGATTTCACTAAATACGTCCCTTTGTTAATGCGAATAGCATTCTTTGGATACTTCACGCACTTTTCGTCTATGTATCTATCTATCTATCCTATCTGGCTATCTAACCTCTTACGCCGCGGGTCGATAAATAAATAAAAAGACCGGCGCCGGCTGGGATTCGAACCGTTGACCCTTTGATCAGCAGGCAGACGCGCTAACCACAGAGCTATGAAGGCAGTCATTCAACGCACTCTAAATGGTTGTTTATATCTTCACCATAGATCGCTTACAGCGCTGTCCAGCGCTGATGCGCGCGCGTTCCATGCACGAGGGCTCATTCCGCTCTCGTGAGGCTGAGCACGGCCGCTAGCATCACCCTCTCCCGCGCGCGGGAGAGGGTGATGCTAGCGGCCGTGCTCAGCCTCACGAGAGCGGAATGAGCCCTCGTGCATGGCACGCGCGCCGCACCGTAGCTGTGACAGCGCTGTAAGCGCGTCCTGTGGTAAAGATATAAACAACCGTTTAGAGTACCGTTGGTTGAGACTAGCTGAGACGCCAGAAAGTCTGGTCGGTACCATTTTGAGTGTTTGTGCGTATGGCGCGTGCTTTGCTCGCCTTCCTAAGTGACACAAACGCACGTGCTGGGCTGCGGAGATCGTGCGCAGGGCTGTGAAAGTGTCAACAAATTTAGAATCGCCTCAAGAGTGGGCTGGCGTATCTAGAGTGTGCCGGCCACCTGACGAACGCGCATAACTCCAGCACCGTTTGATGCTATTCGCATTAACGTAGATAATCATTCCCAAAGGATGGGTTCTGCTGATTTTTTCATAAAGCAAATGACATAGTGCCTTTTTATTAGTCCTTTTTAATGTGAAATCACTCATAATCCTGAAAATCTAAGAATTGAGTGCAGTTGCCCTTTAAGTTATTTATTTAAATAAATAAGTAAGTAGACATACCAGTCGAAGATACATTCCAAGTACAGTAGTCAGGCTGGATCTAGGTTGCACAGAAACATGTGCTTTTGGGCTGCTGCCAAGTGGCTGTGCTTTATTGGAATGTGCAGCCCTCAACAGGCTGCTAGACGAGCTATAACCAGCCCTTTGGTAGTGCTGCAGAGGGCGGTAGCTGCTGCTTTTACATGACGGCATCCTCCTGTTCTGCTGTGCAGCCATGCTGTGCTTGTCCCCGACGGAGCCCTTGGGGCGTGCGGTGGCCCTGCACAACTTCCAGCCAACGGCGGACAGCATGCTGGGGCTGATCAAGGGGGATGTGGTAACAGTGCTCAGCAAGGCAGGCCAGGAGAAGGGCTGGTGGAAGGGCCAGATACAAGAGAGGGTAGAAACACATCCACAGCACTGATCCAGCATCCTTTTTCTACAAGCATTCACACTAGTGCTTCGGACCCACTTAAGACGGTGCGCAAAATCTGTTTCCTATTGTATCGTGCTGTGATTTACTACAGAGATGCGGCACAGAGGTGGGTTTTCTCTAAAGAGAAAAAAGAACCTATTTGGGGCAGTTCACGGCGGCATTTGCAGGCACTGCACACCGTCTGCAAATGTCTGCTAAGCTTGCAGACGGCAGTGCACGCCGTCTGCAAGCTTAGCAGACAATCTTTCAGAAATTTCGACTACCGTAAAATCCCTAAAGATAGCCCACCTAAAATCGAGACCAAATTGAGTGAAATTATGAGGTGGGCTAACTTTCAATGTGCAGTAAAAAGAAAGTTGAAAAATGTATCGCAGCCAAAGACAAACATGCGTTTATTAGCACTGCATTCATTCATCATAAAAACCGTCGAACGGACATCGCTCTCACAGTCAAACGAAAGGTCGACCACCTCCATGATCTTCAAAGTGGTTGGCACGGCAGCGGAAGAGGGGACCGCCGAAGCGAGCCGCTCACGAAGCTCTCAGTCTTCTGATCCATCGAGGCTGGTTGATGTACTGCACCACTTGAAGGAGCGGGCGACAACTTCCTTGCTCACGTCCGCCCAAGCTTTGAAAACGAAGTTCACGACATCTTGTCACGATGGCTCCTTGCAGTTCCCCTTGGGCGTCACTGCCCCAGCTCGAATGAAGTTTGCCCAGGTTCCCAAGGCTGTCCTTGAATGGTTTCATTCAGCTGACATCAGCTGGCTGCACTATCGTTGTGCAGCCACCATGAACAAACACCACGTCGATGTCCTTTGATGCGAGAGCCTCGCATGCGGCGTCGGTTTTGTGGATTGGGACCTAATCCAGAAGGAGCAGGCGCCAGATATCATCTCGGTTCGACCCACAAATCCGTCGCACCCATTCCAGGAGCACATTGGATGCCATCCAGTCATTTTTAGAGAATGAGAGCCGTATGTTGGCTGAAATTTAACAAATCGAAGAGCCGATAAGATATAAACTGAAGCGCTCGAGCATACAACGGACGCTACCGGGCCAAGTACGCTCCTAGGCCTAACTAGGGCGACCATATTCCTCAAGGTAAAAACGGGACAGCCCAGTGGGGGGGGGGGGAAGGGGGGGGAGGGGGTTATAGATTGAGATTGGGAGAAACAACTCAATGAAATGACTTCTCTTATTTTAAAACGTCACCATATTGCACGAGGCCTTAGGGCCTAGGGAACAGTCACACTCACAATTCAGTTGTATGCACTCATTTGGTTTCAAAGCGAGTTTCGGTTTGCTTCAACTCGCTTGGTGGCAATTTCGAAACTATGCACTCCTGCGAAAACGGGACATGATTCTTTATTAGGACAAAAAAGATGGTACGGCAGAAGCGGACCTCAAAAATGGGACTGTCCCGGCCAAAACGGGACGTCTGGTCTCCCAAGGCCTAACGCTACATCGCAAGTATGACTACGGCCTGCCGCAAAGGTTGCAAGTACAGTAGTCACAAAGCTCGGAACGGAAACGAGAAAAAAGTGAAAATACCGCGGAAAACAAAGACCATAATAGTGAGCGAGCTAAACATTTTATCAGTTTTTAAATTACAAAACAAAAAATATTATTTGTATGAAGGGTTTCGCCAATTAAAAACTGTTTTTACACTCTGGTGAAGAAGGAAGAGCAGCGGAGCTGTAGCTTCTTTTCTTGCTGGTGGCTTTCCAGGCGAGCGATCTGCTCTTCTTTCGCAAGGGTGTCTGAAGCGCTCGACACAGTGGAACTTTAGGCGATAGTGGCTTCGCGGCAGTTACGGAACTATTCGCGCTGCTGCGCACATCACCACTCGTTTCGCTCCCGCTCGTCTTCCTCCGAAGAAAAGTTGCCACCATCTATTAGCGACGACGGCAACCAGTTGACTGGTTGCCGCCGTCGCTCATAGATGGAATTAGCTGTCCTGAGTTCGGTGTCATCATTTCTAGTCTGGTGGACACGATCCTAGAGAAACTATCCCTTAACAGCTCCGCTGTAAAAAAATCATACTTGGAATGTTGAGGGTGAACAGCACCTTCAGAGTGATCTGGCCGGCCGGCTCCTTGAGGGTTATGAATGCCAGGAGCTTTTTCCCCGCCGCAGTCCCACACAATGCATGCCACCTTAAACCCCCGACAGGAGCATCCAGTGTTAGCAATCCAGATGCTTGCTTCCCCAACGACATTGTTGGTCCGCGTTATGGGTTGGTCCATCTGCACCATTGTCTGGTCCATGTTGGCGATGTGAAAAGTCACGGTAGTCGTCGTTTAGGCACAGTGTTCCTACAGTCTTTCGGAAGGCCGATACCGCCTCCACATGGTCGATCTGGAGCTTCTGGCTGTCATTTGTCGCGGAGCAAAGTGACACATTGAACCTGTTTTTCTATCGGGACAGTAATTGGCTCAAGGCGTTGAAGTTGCGCAGCTTGGATTCCGATGCGAGCCTCCTTGCTTGCTTCTGGAGCAGATGGTTACTAACCGCCCTTTTGCGCCACCCTCTCTTGTAGAAATTCAAAAAGTCCGTCGTCGATTCTCTTAGAAAAGACAGGTGATCGCTGTTCAAGGAGCGCTTGGACTTTCCTTTTCTATGGCACTCCTGAAGGAGAGTTTCGTTTGCAGAGTTTCACTGCCTGGCCTGTTTTTGATCAAGCCCGAATTGGCATGTTGTCTTATTCACATTGGTGCTGGCCTCTCGGTTCACCTCCACACTTCTTTTCTATGGTGAAGCTTTGCCGCATTCTTCTATTCTTGCTTCACGACGAAAGACAAATGACCGGAATGTTCAGGGTGCGTGGTGGTCAGCATATCGGGTTCATGCGGAAAGGCAAAGGGGATGCATATTCCCGGCATTTCCAGAACAGGAGAGATACGTGGAACGGGAAAATATTTCGCCGCTGTTCTACGTACATGTGTGTGGAGCTGCATTGTCAAACCCAAACATGCACATGTTATTTTTAGGTCCTGTGACCTGTTTCGCAGCCAGGGTTCACAAACCCGGGTGGTTCATCCAGACCGTCCCCATTGTTTGATTATCTCCCACGCTGTTAACCTCGTTTCCGCGGACGTCATCCCCTGCAGGGACGATGCTATTGTCAGGGGTAGGTTATCTTTAGTGTTTTAAAAAAAATAGAAAATCGTGCCAAAACAGGGATGCGTTATCTTTCAGGGGTGGGGCATCTCTCAGGATTTTACGCTATGCTAGTTCATTACGGCAGGCATCTTTGTAGTGTACATTTTCAAAGTAAATACGAAAATAAATATTTAAATCCCCAGAGCCCACCATTTCTTGTACGGAGATGATAGAATGAGACGCCGCATCCTCTTATACCTCACGTTGCACCATCTGTCAACAGCACTTACAAGTCGGTGAACATTGTTACGACAATGTCTGCGAATGCCGTTGTAGATTACCTGAAACAGGCTTTTCTTTTTTGAACGAGGTAAGTTTATTCGTTGATATTTTCTACTCCGAGCTTCCACTAGCTAGCTGCATTCTTGCAGTAAATCACAGGACGGTAAATTAAAGGGGTTGGGACACGTAAAAGAAATGGGTAGATCATTCTAAAAATGGAATGCTCAGTATGCTACTTAGTATACACTCCAAGTTTCGCAATTTTTAGAGCTCTAGTAATTGCCATAATCAATTTACGAATGTTGATTATTTTTGTCTGGCGACCAGGCAACATTGCCATGCGATTCAATATGGTGTCGGGAGACTACCCAATCAGTATTTTGCAAGAAGTCGCATATATTTTTAAGAAATCCAAAAAACTCAACTGCTCAAAACCGAGACATGAGCACGGAGGCTCGTAGCCGCAACACATGGACCATGTGGACCAAGGAGGAGGGGGATATGTAGAGAGTTGCCGGAAATCACGTAATCACACCCAACAAATTTTTCTTTTTTTTGTTGTGCAAGGCAGACGACGACGTTGCATGCACCATTTATTCTGCATTTGTTTCACACTTACATTCGTTCAGACCGCTACTCTGTGCTTGAACATCGATTTGCCGGTACTGCCAATGACAGTTCCGAAGTAGCGGTCTCACATCCGTCGCAATGTCTGTCTGTTGTGCACCGCCATCACGTCGTTCAGTCACCGGTCCGTCACCATATTGAGAATGAAGTACTATGTGTACTGCCTGTGATCTGTGCAACATTCGTTTGCAACCAATGTATCTGCAGCTTTTTGGAAGCAACAAAAATGGGTTTCATATTCTTTTCTATTTTTAATATCAAATTTGTGCCTTAGATGACCCACGGCTTTCATTATATTTGGTATGTTTCTCTGAACAGCACATGACCACAGAGAAGGGGTGGATCGCTACTCAAACCGGCCAGTTCTCGACCCGGCAATTTTCAGGAGGAAAAAAAAACGAATTTTGAGCCGCAAATTGTGTTTTGGGTAGCTGGGCTCTCATATAGTCATGTATGAATAAAAACTTTGGCGAGCATAAATACCCTCTCAGTGTGTCGTTTGTCAGTAAGGTGTCGTTTGAAATTTCGGTGCTTAATTTCGGCATTGACCTTGTACAAAATGTGTCATATGGTAACGGCCAAGACATGACTGTGGTGTGACGTTAATGAAACAAATCGCTTTGGCACAGTTGTGAAGTTTAATGTGGAAGGCTGCTTAATGGGAGAAGGACAAGAGTGTATCGAGCTGGCTAAGTGCAAAAGAAAAATAGAAGGAACACCAGCTATAGGGAAGATCTGACAGAATGCAACACCACTGACAAGTCATAGCAGTGTTTGATCTTGGGGAACTCTCAGCGGCCAAAGGGAGGGTTTAGGAATCCTCCTCTAGGCTCATCTTTCAATGAAGCGGTTCACGAGCTTACTAAACTTTGTTGACATTATCACACAGATTAGGGTGAAAAAGGGGGTGTCTGTCTAAGAATTGTGCATTAATTGTGTGCTCAGACTACATAATCCCCAAACTATGTAAGCTTTTGCTAGAAATAGGGTCCTTCTGGACCAATTGGAAGTTGAGGAATCCCTGTGTAGGAGCCCGCAACAATGGCCGCAGCACGGAGCTCGGCTCACGAGCTCCGTGACGCGGGTCACGCGAAAATAAAAACGTGCGGCCAGTCGGAGCCCTAACACCAGTCGATTCGGTCGTGTTCTTTTCCCCATAAATGGTGACCCGGAATCTGAAGGCTCCCCGTCGCCTTCTCTAGCAGCCTCAACCAACATGGATCAAGGCAACGCTCACACTGGCGACGGCACGCCACTTCAGTCCTCTGACGCCAACCTCGCAACCATCAACTTGCGCCTTCCCCTTTTTGGCCGAAGAACCCGCGAGTTTGGTTCACCCAAGTCGAGGCGCAGTTTCATCTTCGGCGCATCACTAACCCAGCTCTCACGATTCTACCACGTCGTCGCCTCTCTGCCGCCAAACGTGGCCGACGAAATCGACGACGTGCTGACGGAGCCACCGCGTGAGGACGCTTACGATCACTTAAAAGCATTCTGCTCGAACGAACAACGGCATCGGAGCGGTCACGAATCCAGCAGCTGCTGACAGCGCAGGAGCTAGGAGATCGCCGCCCATCACAACTTCTCCACCAAATGCGACAGTTGTTGGGTCCCCAAGCCACCGATTCCCAAGACCGTATACTGCGGGAGCTCTTTCTTCAAAAACTTCCGCAAGGAATGCGCATGGTTCTTGCAGCTGCTGACGACATGCCGCTAGATCGCCTTGCCACGCTGGCGGATCGGACTGCTGAATATTCAGCAGTATTCCGGAATATTCCGCATTGTGCTGAAATGATTCATGGCCCATGACTGATCTTCCTAGAACCACCAAAGGGCCGATCCACATCAGCAGCGTTCCATGGAACGCAGAAGCTGACGTCTGCTTTTTCCAATGTTAAAGAAGCCTTGGCCCAGTATGCGAGCCCTGCTTTTCTATCTGCAACCTGGAGCCCCCACCCGTCTCGACTGACGCCTCCAGCACTGCTGCCGGAGCTGTCCTGCAACAGATGCTTGACGGCGAGTGGCGAACACTTGTATTTTTTCCCAGAAACTGAAGCCCGCCGAAACACGTTACAGCACGTTCGGACGTGAACTTCTTGCCGTGTACCTCGCTGTCAAACATTTCAGGTATATCCTTGAGGTCACGAGTTCCACATCTTGACGGACCATAAGCCACTAACGTATGCTTTCCATGGCAACCACACCGCCTACTGCTCCCGAGAGATACGACAACTTGCTTTCATTTCCGAGTTCACGGTTGATCTCCGCCACGTAAAAGGCAAAGACAACCCAGCGGCGGACGCGCTCTCCCGTGTCGACGCTGTCTCGGCAAGTCGTGGAGCTGTCGATTTTGAGAGCATTGCTGCCGCACAACAAGATGATCCGGAGTTGCTTGCCCATCCTGACATGCTGAAGTCCTTGGTACTCAGGGCAGTTCCTCTCCCTCATTCTAACGGTACCATCCTCTGCGACATGTCTACCAGCAGTCCTCGACCTCTTGTTCCGCTAGCTCTTCGTCGGAAAGTTTTCGACCACCTCCACAACATCAGTCACCCAGGCATCCGAGCCACACAGCGCCTGATAACAGCTCGCTACATCTGGCCTACCATCAACGCGGATGTACGTGGCTGGGCACGAACATGTCTGCAATGTCAGCGCTCTAAGGTGAGCCGGCACACGGTGACTCCATTGGTACCGTTCCGCTCTCCTTCTGCACGGTTCGACCATGTGCATCTTGACATTGTGGGTCCACTGCCTCCATGCCGAGGATTTACTTACATCTTGACTTGCGTTGACCGCTACACCAGGTGGCCCGAAGCTATACCCCTACCAGACATCACTGCCGAGACTGTCGCCAGGACGTTTGTTGAGGTTTGGATCGCCCGCTTTGGCTGTCCATCCGCCGTCACTACGGACCGGGGACGGCAGTTCCAGTGCTCGCTTTATGCCGCTCTAGCCCAGCTCCTAGGAGTTCACCATGTGCATACTACCGCCTACCACCCCTCGGCTACACGGCATGGTAGAAAGACTGCACCGACAACTCAAGGCAGCAATTACGGCACGAGACGGGCGACTCAACTGGGTCGATCACCTACCATTCGTCCTCCTCGGCGTTCGATCCGCGCTCAAACTAGACCTCGGATGCACCGCAGCGGAACTCGTCTATGGCTCGACACTTAGACTTCCTGGTGAATTTTTCAACAGCAACAAAAATTCCCAAACTGTTTCATCCCAAACGTACTTGGACAACCTGCGAGAGTTCATCCGAGAGCTTCAACCGACACTACCTCGATTGCCTGATTCTCAGAAAGTTTTCATCAGCCAGGAGATCCAAACATGCACACATGTTTTCATCCGCAAAGAAGGCAGCAAGAAAAGTCTGACTCCGCCCTATGATGGACCTTTCAAGGTGCTCAAACGCACCGAGAAAACCATGACTCTAGACGTCAACGGACATACACAAACCATAGCGATGGACAGACTCAAGCCTGCATTTCAAGAATTCAAGGGCCAGTCTCCATCCACGGAACACCTACTGTCTCTGCGAGCCAACAAGACCCCTCCCACAAGAAAGCGCGTCTCATGGACCACATAACTCCATATAGCTTTTCTTGTACTTTTAATGTCAGAACCGAATCTACTCATTATTTTTTCTTTCCTTTTTTTGTTTTTGCCAGCATGAGATCTATCAGTTTTTCTTCTCATACGATCCATGCTACCAGGGGGAGCCCTGTAGGAGCCCGCAACAATGGCCGCAGCACGGAGCTCGGCTCACGAGCTCCGTGACGCGGGTCACGCGAAAATAAAAACGTGCGGCCAGTCGGAGCCCGAACACCAATCGATTCGGTCGCGTTCTTTTCCCCATACCCTGCATTCAGTTTTGAAAAGCCCTCGGTTTCCAAGAGCCCACTCAGCAAACTCGATCATTTTAGAGGCCCCATTGCTGCGCCTTTAGCTGAAGCAGCATTGGTGAAGCACCATGCATCTTACTTACTAGGTCATATTTCATTACTGAATATCATTCATACGTTGAGTTTGCACATATTCCAGGAAACTGTTGGCATATAGTAATCATGCAATTGTACAAGCTCGGAGCACATTGAGCAAAAGATCGTGTTGCAGAACCCAGGGATCCTGGGTTCAATCCCCACCTCTGCCCATTTCGATCTGGATGAGTGTTGTGAGGTCGTGTATCACTACAGCGTGATGTGTATCCAAGACCCCAGCGTAGCGGTGGTACTTCACTGGCTTAATTTCTTATCTACAGCGTAAACCGGTTCTGCCGTACCTCAAAGGCAGACCGACCTGACGCTGTCTAAACACAAATATCAAATTTGTTAGGGTTCTTTTGGTGATGTTACAGCAAACTTTTCCTTTAATTTTTTACCGCATGCTAAGAAGACCCAGAGAGAAGTGCTTTTTCTGACATCTGTCTATGCGAAGTGACACCCCAATTTAGTAGTGTACTTTGCAGTGTGTTATGATATTGAACTCTAACTGCTATCATACAAGCCTGTAGAGTACCAAGTAGACCATAATAGTGCATTACATTTTCCAAAAATTGTTCACTTGCAGGTGGGCTACTTCCCCTGGCAGTATGTGCAGGAACTTCCGTCTGCTGGTGCCGAGTGCTAACCTCACCTCCAATCATCGTCGTAATATTGTGCCATCGTGAAATTGCGTTCGGGCTTGCCAGCTGCAATGTGCAAGAAGCAATATGTGTGCTTGCGTGCCATTTTTGGGAGAGACAACATCTATGCGTGAGGGAATTCAGCCCATTTTAATTAAGCTTTTATGTTTCTTTTTTTTTTTGGCAAGGCTTTTTGTTAGAGCTACCAACAGTTCTCACATATTTGCCCTCGGTGAGTTTCGATTCACCGCTTTTATTAATTTAATTTCCGACAGAGATGCGTTGTTGTCGGTTCATGTGGTTTTAAGCGAGGACTTCCGAGTAACTTGGGACAGTTTGTAAAGTGTGAATTTGTGCAATTGGTGCTCAGTTGGTCGATGAGGCTGGCACCAAACAGTTGGTACCTGCAGTTTGGGTACGCATTACCTGTTATCTTGTATGTGGGAATGAATGTTCTCTTGTTCACGTGTTTCGGAGGCTATGTGTGAAACTGTGCGTTCTGTTCCAGCCTTTTAAACTCTCATGATGAAGCATCTTCTAATCATTGACTCAACGTCTAATGGATGATTTCAGGGCTACATACTTTATTTGCTCTAATAGCAGCTGCACTGTTTATGAACAAGACTTGCCCACCCAGAAATTGATTGTAGTGAGAAATGCAATCTCTGCTGGTTTAAGGGCGTGTGAAATGTCATGCTCAAGGTGGAAGAACAGACTACATTGTTCACCAGACTCCTTTAGTAGATTGCAGCGATTGGCCATCTGTGTGCTCTGTGAAAACTAGGTTTGCGAGCCTTGCTCACAAGCAGTGTGACTTTTTGTTATTTAGGTGAACATGGTATCTCATAGTGCGCTCGAACTTAAACAAACACACATTATAATTTGTAATGACAGCCCTTAGGAAACCACAGTTTTTGCTTATAGGCACTTTTCAGTCAATGCTTCATTGCATTCATGAGGGCTGTTGGCTGTACAATGCAACAACAATGGTGTAATAATTGTTCGTTCTGACTTTCAGGGAACATGTGAATGGCAAGCATGCTTTAGATATTATACTGAATGTTTGTTTCTGCATCTGCAAATCGTGAAGTGAGTTAGTCCACTATTATTGCTAACAGTAAGCTTGCACCTTAGTGTAGTGGTGAACATTGTCACTTGTCCATGATGCAGCGCTTGCTAACTTTCACAAGCAGCCACAGTCAAGAGCTGCTGGCCAGGATTCTCGTGAACAAATTCAGGTGGGAAATTCTCGCCAGCACAACGAATGTTGCCTTAGGATTTACTCGGCAATGCAGTGCCACTCCTCACTCTCTTTGAACAAAGTTAGTCTCATGCCAAAGATGCTGCTTCATTAAAGTTACTGATTCACTTCGTCAATCAAGGTGCCACATGTAATCACATCAGCATAATTCAGCATGCTTCTTAACGTTATGTAAGTACCCTAATTTGCTGGTGTTTGTTATCACCTCAGCATGTCTGCCCTAGTCATGACCTACCTTAAGTGAATGTATCCCTTTTGCACTTTGTGACTTTGCTGCATGGCTCTAGAATAGATTCCTGCTTGTTTGCACGTTTAAGATAGATGTGAGTGGTGGAGCCGTCTCAAGTCCACATTTTTGTTAATTAAATGATTTGTCACAGCTCTGGCTTCGCTGTGCATGGTGCTTAACTCAAAGAAGACCAAGTGAAGAGTTGGCTTTTCTTCCTCCTGCATTTACTTTTCATAAATCAAAGTATTTTGTCATAACTTGGCCAACTTCTGAAGATGACCAATGTGTCGCATCTTTGTGAAATGGCAAGTACAGCAGGACCCAGCAGGGTCTTTTCTGGTTTACTAGGACTGCCCTACTTTGGTGGCCGATTTGTTTCCTTTTTAATCAGTTTCTCTGGAAAGAGGCAGCCTTTGAAATTGTACTTAGTGCTTTCTCTGCACAAATCTAATGCCGATTTTATACTAAAAGAAAAACCTGCATGCCAACTTCCTTGCATAGCACGCCAAGAGCAATTCATTGGGGTTTACAGAAAGAGAACAGCAAATGACGAGGCAGCAGCGACCAAAGGGCTTGAAAATGCTATCTGCACGAGAGTTCTAAGTCTGTGCACATTGAGCTAGATATTCGAAAATGGGTCATTTTTTTGTGCTCGGACATTATCTCTGCATTGCTGTTTTCTGGGCTCTTCCGTAATCCTCAAGGATTCGGTTCCACATGCTTCGCGGGAAAGTGGCCCTCGCTCATGGGAAGGTCATTATTAGGTTCAAATAAATGGTGCGCGATGCAAAGTTTCTGTGCAGTTTAGTTTGCTCGGCAATGACGTAACTAGAACATGCCTAATTAGATGAAGTATATATTTCATTACCATTACACATCAAACATAAAATGACAAAAAGAATACAACAAAGCCTATCTCCAAGGAGCAGCAGCATTGAGTCTAACTTTAAGAAGCCTCAATGCAGCTAGGTAAACTTGTGGATGCCGTAGTCTCTCCACCGTTACGTTTGTAGGGCAGTGGCTGTATGCAAGAAATGCACACACTCATCTTCATTTACTTCTCGCTGCAATGTTTGGTCAGGGCGAGCTTTCATGAGGGCAGACTCAAGTGTAAGCACACTGTCTCCCTAGACGTCTTCATCTGACTCAACTCATTTGAATGACAGTAGCGTCAAGATTCTCCAATAGCGATTGCTACAGCTGCTTCTCACTAGAAAATGCGGCACGCTAGACACCCTCGCTTGCGTCCTTAGAGCATGGGCATGTGTTTTATCACGTACCTGATCTACTCTCTTTGCCGTGAACATGGCTTTTCTGGCGGAACAATCTGTGTCCGGCCGCATGATGTTTGCATGCTCTGGTCTGGTGCTCTCCTCTCTCCGGGTTCTCTCGGACATGTCTCGTGTGATGCGTGGACCACCAATGTTTTGCATTGCCGAGGGATGCGCCACTCGTCGATCCCTTCCTCATCCTGCGTAGCTTTAGCTGCTTCATCGTTCATCTGCTCTGTCCCACCCTAGCACGCGTCTCGTGATTCTGCCATTGCCCGACATACCACACTTTTAATGAGAATGGTGCAGGCCAAGATCTTTCCAGCAAACTTTGCTCCGTTAAAGTACCTGTCAAAAAAAAAAAGGCCTTAGCTGTCCAAAGTATTTCCTTTCTTCACCATTCAAGCATTGCTTGATCTGGACTTCTGTGCATCATAAACATATATGCCCTATGACATTCTCTTCAAAGACTCTTGAGAGCTCTAGGGCAAATACTTAAACTTGAAAAGATAAATCCTCTAAATTTTTTTGCACTTATTTTGTGGCTATATTCCGTTCATTGCTAAGCTGAGAGGACAGTGGAAGCTTTGTGCTTGATAGACCAATCGTCGCCTGCCTTTTATCGTCCGTCATGCTCGCTGCGCTCGAATACGTGCAGACAGCGTGATCACATGGTGCAAGACTGACGGTCGACTGGTTTATCGAGCATGTAGCTTCCGCTGCCCTATCAGCGTAGCGGTGAAAGGAGTCTAGCTACATAATGTTAGCATTTAGCTCGTCATTGCAAAATGATACGATTCCAATTTTGTGAGGTTTTCAAAATAATCGCTCGTGAATGGTCCCTTCCCCACAATGGCAAAGACGGAGGAGAACGGTGGCTAATAAAGGCTGCAAGGGTTTGCCAAACAATCTTTCTGTAACAACCTCTTTCGTGAGTGTTGCAAACAAACTCCTCTTGTTGCTGCAGCCGGCAAAAATGTGGAAAGCTGCCACTACCTTTATGAATCCTGTACCGTTTTACCCGTGCCCCAATTCCAAAGTTTGGTCAGCCTGTCCCTGCATTGTGATTGCAGTGATTGTGCAATGCACGCCAAGTAGGCATTGTGCATTATTGATAGGACCACTTTCAATCCATTCTATCAGCTGCCTCTTCCTCGGAAGTGAAAGGCAGTGACGACGTATGGCCCTCTTTGTACATAGGAAACATGTGGTGTTAGTGTTTGGTGGAACTGATTGTTCTCGGTTTTTTGTCTGTAACAAGACGACACGAGTCAAGTTAAATATGCCATAATGAAACATTCTCTAATCGTAGCAAGCTCACTTTGTAAAAGGAAACTATATATATATATTATATACACTATGTGTGGAAAGTAATATCAGAACTGCCAGAGCAGTTTGTCATAGATGTCATTCGTTAGTGCTTGTGCTTAGGTAGGCTCTCATATTTGTACATCTCTCCAGTGATCTATTTTGTTGTGTTTTTCTTCACCCCTAAGGGAACAAGATGTAGGCTGTTGTGTTGAAAAATTGTGGCTCATGCAAGCTACCGCTTTGAATCGAAATCTAATCTGCAGTGAAGTTTTAAAGGATGTGTTAGTAGTTGCAAATTTTGTGTGCGTTCTGCATGTTCAGTTTGACATTGCTATTCTGTTGAGGTCTGTGCAGTCTCCTTTTACTGCTTCGTCTTTAACCTGATATTGGTCAAACAGCTTACCTCTCCCCACTGTTTGTGATGTCGTGAGGCAAACCGAAGACACTCTTTTAGGTAGACCTCATGCGAACAATGACACGCAAGAAGAGTTCTATTTTCGTGACTGAAAGAACAATCAATGACGGAAACGCAACCAGAACTATGAGTAGCCACTTGTAGCAGCTCTATTAGAGACTGAAAACCAACTACTAAGCCAGCTCTTGGCAGCATTAATTGTCAATGTTGTGATAACCATTGCTTCCAGAGGAACAAATTATTTGAGTGCATTGAGGCGAGCAGCACACAACACTAACCCAGTACTACGACCACACACAAACAGATTCACACAATTACATATATTCTTGGAACTAGATTTGTATCAGCAGATTCCTCATAGACTATCTACTTGTGTGTAACATAAATATAGGCACAGATAAAGTGAGAAGAGTGTCGCCAATTTTAGAGACATACCCATTATCAAATGCAGGATATGTCTTATCATGTCACCTGGACTAGAGTGATGGGCCGACACTTATTGGTTATGCACCAATGAAGGCAGCGTGTACAAAATTACCGTCTTTCTTTTTAAACTTCCGAGTAACGTCACCGTGCCAAATATTAACCCGGATCTTTGTGCCAACGCTAATTTGATACAAAATGTACACTGTTACGAGCGAGTTAAACACAAAGTTTGTGATCTTCGATGTGGGTGTTGTCTCTCCTTCTCAGATTTTAAATTGAAGAATCTCGGTTTCACTTGAACATGTGTACGCTGCCCATGTGCATCCTTTTCGTGACAGTAGTAGTCGTGTTAAAAGAAAGATTACACTCTGAATTCACCTGCAAAATGCAACACCTAGACAATGAGCATTGTGACCTATCTAACACCTACCTCACTATAGTTGACAGGTTAAGAAAACAGTAAAAGCTCCACCTCCGGCATACGCTCATTGCCTTCAGTCCGGCTTTAGCCTGTGAGATGTTGAAGTCTTATCGAAGGTGGAGAGCTTGCACTGGAGGTGGAACTTCTACTGATTTCTTAAGCCTTCATTGGCTAGAATTCCTGTACCATACTCTCATTTCATGCCCCAAGTTAGTATGTGTACGAACCAAAATATTAAAACCTGTCATATCGAACGAATGTGTCGACAACCGCCGTTCTGAGCACCCGAGCTATTCGTTTTGATCTGTTGCTGCTTGATTGTACAAAGTATGAGGCTTTGCTACCTTCTATGCATGCTGAATCTAGGCTTGAAAGTGCAGTCCAGTTGTGATCAGTAAAAGCAACTATGGGAGAAATGACAATGAACGATATATCCTATCACTCCCTTTTGAATGGGATCTCGGAATGTCAATCTTCTTTTCAAACATCCGTTACAGGCAGTCGTCTAGTTTGTGTCTGATCCACATGTCTGTAAAGTGCACCCACCTCCCGATCCTACAGAGTGCTATATATATGCCCGATACTTTCACTGTGCATAAATTTGTGTGTGTATAAAAGCAGAGCATCTCTATCCATCTGTTGTGAGAATGTGTAAAATAATGATGGTTCTCGAGTTGCACGAAGCAATGTAGATACTGCCGCGCTGTTCTTTTGCAATTTAGTTCTAAGAGTCTGTTTCGGTGCTTGTTTTTACACATCCGACGTAATGTGGGAATGGATGCACATTTGATTGTTGCATTGATTGTTTTTGTTGCTATAATAAAATCATTTTCTGTACGCTGTGGATCTTGAATGTGCATTGATAAGTCCTGCGGTCATTACTGCAACTCGACTGCCTGAACAATACCGATTCCTCTATTAACAACGTTACTTCACAAAATCTATAGATTTTCTAAATTTCTTTTTATCTTGAGATATTACATTATTTATGAAAAGATTATGTAAACATAATAATTGCGCTAGGTGTTTTGACAAATGGAATATAAATTTGGAAAATAGTAGTTCTTGCAAAATGAAAATAATTTTTCTTTATTGGTCAAACTATGAAGAACATACCAAAATGATTCCTTCTAATAATGAGCACCTAAGAGGAAGTTTATATGGCATGCAGGTACGTCTGCTCCTCGCACACTTCGCGCATTTCTTCACTTCCCAAACGCGCCCATGTGCTTTCCCCCCCCTCCACCCCCCGACCTCAACCAATGAAGGCGCGCACTTGGCTGCTTGTCATTGCACGTTCTCTATGTTGCCCTTTGATTGGCGATGCGCCGAAGACGCATTTTGGAACACTTGCTCACTGTAGTATAAGGTAGCAAGGTGGCAGGTTGGGCTGCATTGAGCATGGTGATAAATGGCGCACAAGAGGGAGGCACTTTTACAGTGTCCGTCTCTTGTGTGCTGTATATCACCATGTTCTATATATAGTATTAAGAATATTTAAAGAAAAATGGCAACCAGCCCCCATACCACTCATTTTGGGACTAGTCACTGACATGATGGGAACGGCAGAGCATCTCTCAGACGCCTGGCTTCCAACACATGCTCTTTGCCTATTGCCATGCTTCTGCTGCATGTGCAGACTCTATAAGCTCGCACGACTCCAAATTGATATATAAGGTGGGAAATGCTGATGTTGTGAAAACTGAAAGACCTCCGTGTCATGCTCATCTTATTGATGACTTTTAATTGTTGCACTACTAAAGTCTCAATCTACAACTCTGCAAGCATAAAACACGAAAACTACAAATCTTTGTTTTCAAGTATGGAATAGACCTTTTGCCAAATTACCCAAGCATCAAGAAGAATGCTGGGAACGTAGGTACATGCGCTGCTCGCGCTCACCTTATCTGTATTTGTCGTAAATAGCAAAAAAAGAGACTGATGAACCTGCATGCAAATTCCCACTTGTTTTGAATTTTTGTTTTAGAACAGTCACCGCTGTGCACGTGCCAGCACGCGTAACTACACTTAAGCGCGCTCTATGGTGTTTGGGTAATTTAGCAAAAGTTATGTTACTTGTATAACAGCCATGTTGTGAGAGTCGTACAATCAACATTTTTACTGTGGAGTATTTCGGAAGATGATATTGCAACATTTTACAACTTCACCGGTGTTGTGCGAATATTCGAAATTTAGAATAGGAGTTTCGAATACTACGCTATTTTCTTCGAGATGAATTACGATAGTTTTACTTTTTGAAGTGTTGATTGCGACGAACTAGCCCCGTTGAGTGCGCTTCTTACCGAGCACGTGTGCGTTGCGGAGAAGCAATGGCTGCGGAGCTCGCGGGTATTGCTTCCCGCAGTGCACAGATATTCGGTAAGAAGCGCACTTAACGGGGCAATCCCGCCGCGATTATGCAAGAATAAAAGTTGGGCAGCGATGTCCTGACAACTGACAAAACTTTTTATATTGAAATGGTTGGCAACAACTTTTACGAAGGGAATGCGAAATACCTTTCGTTCGTTTGGCACTTAAAATTCTTGAATTGTTCACATTTTGTACACATTAGCAGCAGACTAGCAATCGTCAGTTTTTCTTATATTGAAATTTTTATACTACAGTGACAAAAAAGTTTAATTTAGGGCACTAACCTAGAGAGTAATGTTTAGTGCCCACTACCGTAAAAAGTAAAATGCGGAAAAATACTAATGATTATGTTTGCTCTAACAGTGTTGCACATTGCACTGAATGGCGTCCCACCTAAACAAATATAAACTCGTAATAAAAATTTAAAAAAATGCTTTGCTGGCAATTCTGCACAGCAAAGCTTTCTGTGAGAACCGAGGCATCTCGAGCCGCAACAACGAGGGAATGGGAAAAACAAAATAACTTGCTTTATTACAGAACGTTTTTAATGTGTTTTCTGTGTGGTAAAACATTAAAAATGCAGGACGTTAGGGAAACTAGCATTTAACCGGTGTGTTGAACTACGATGTAGAAAACAAAATAATACCCAAAACAATAAAATATAAATAAGTAAAAAAAAAAAACTGCTCGCAGATATGTGTTTAACACACTTCGTGGTCAATCTTGTTCTTGTCTTGCGTACGAAGAGCTCGGATGCCGACTGCTTCGTCGCTGGACAGTGGACAAGAGTCGGCTTTTGTCGCACTAGCAGCGTGCACAGTCCACGATAACGTCTGCGTTTCACTCACGAATGAATCACGTCAAACGTGAACGGAATTCACGTGCGCCTTGATAACACTCAGGGTTTGGAAGGTTTGCGAACACAGCGGGCACTTGTAGGGAGTAGCGTCCGTCGCAACATTGGTACTGCCGTGCGACGCGGCGTGCTTCTGAAGCTCCGCCGCACACGAGAACGTCTTGGAACACCGGGAGCACGACTTGGGTCTGCTGTTTCTGCGGGTTGGCTCGGTGCGCGAACAGACCGCGCCGTTCACCGACAGCGGTCTCGCGGGGCGTCTCTTGTCAGTCGAAGATACGTGCCGTTTCTTCGACGACGTCGCTCCGTTCTCGCTGTCTTTCCGGCTGTTGTCGACGTCGTCGATCAAGTGACGTTTGAGTGCCTCGGCGTACCTCAGTTTTTGTCTCCGGAAGGCGTCGATGCATGACGATGACGGCCGCGGTGAGTGGGACGGCTGGGACAACCGTCGCCTCAGGGTCGGCTGGCTGGGCTGGCTGCCGTCGCCGTTCATGTTCGTTGAAAAAAGGGCACTTCACGGGCTCGGATGGACACCGTAGGCGGACCACATATCGCACAAAACAGGGGGCAACGGATGTGCAAACTCGTTGGATTGATTATTCAGCGAAACCTCTACAACACCGCCAACTCGGCGCCAACGTTATTTCCAACAGCTTTGAGCGGACGCGCGATTTCCATCTTCGACACCCTTTCCCTTTAAAAAATGACTCACCGCTCTGGAATCTGGCAGCCTGGAATGCAGTTCGAGTCGTTTTCTATTCTGATTTATAGGTAAACATATTAGACGTTATAAAAGTAAATTAACTAGAAAGAAATATTTGGTTAAAAATAAATTTATTAAACAAATTTATCGCAAACCTTATTTATGAGTGCCACTGTGGTTTCGCTAAAACTGACATGCTGTCTCACTCACCTGACAACCATGTACTTTATACGGCTTCGACTTTGGCTATGGATTTGCACTTTGGCTACGACTTTGGCTTTGAGGTCTTGATTGTTGATGTGTGCGTGCCGCGGGTTGCCGTCGGTCTTCTTGATGTGCTCTACAAGAACGAAAAGTTTTGTTTAGGACTTCTGCGATTTCTGCGCTCCTCGTGCGTCCTCCCTGACCTGTACAGCGTCCTATTCGATCGCAGTAAGTGCCGATCTACTCTTCATTCTAATGCTTGCCAGAAAGAAGCAAGCAGTACGATTAGACGCCAGACCTAAACGTTGGATCGATTCCAACGTTCCCCGAGACTTGCGTGCAAATTGAATCTAAAATCACGCAGCTGACATTATGGACTCAATATCGGAGGGAAAATGTTGAACATATCCTTCCACTTAAACCACCGGAGACTGGGTGAAGAACAAGAATCCAAACTGAAAGAGAAAGGAACAGAATGGAAGAAGGCAACGTCCGAAGTTGCCTCCTGTCATTCTGTTCCTTTCCCTTCCACTTTGGACTCTTCTCCTTTTCCCAGTCTTCAAGTGATTTCAGAAAATGAGAAACTCTGGACTTTCTGCAGAACACAATTTCGTTTTCAGCCAGTGCAAGCAGGCTGTAGCCGGACATGTCGGACGACGAGGACATCGCCTACGTGAAGAGGCAGAGGGTCCTTCACCATGGCAGCCTCGAGGAGAAGGAACGACAGCGGTTGGCCGATAGAGATGCGGCCGAGGACGAAGGGAGCGACGAGGACTCCCAGAACATGGATCTCAAGGCCGCCCTCGCCTCCGGAAACATCCACATCTCGGACGGTGAGTCCCGTCCTCGCGCCAGTCATCCATCGCGGTTCGTAAACGCGGTGCGCACTCCTTCGCACATCGCAAGACAGTCACCGCATCTCTGGTTTATTTCTGGCGATCTGCCGTTGAGGCCGGAAACATTTTTACTGTGTCGGCGGCCCTTCTAAAGGCTGGTTCACACTTCCGTTTGCTTACGACCGAGTGCTGGTGATCCCATGACGAGACAACAGACTGGCAACTCGAGCATCATCTATGAGCTAGCCCTGGACCTGCATTTCACTACAGCAAAGGTTTTGCAGTATTTGCAGAAATCGATTGTATGTGCTGCCTATGGGAAAATAATCGTTTATAACATTGTCAAAAGCTTTTTTTTTTTCGAGCCAATAAAGAATGAATGATGCGCGAAAGAAGTAGGAAATACACAGAAGTCACGAGTGTTCCACGGCTAGACGGTAGAGGGCGCCAGAGTGTTTTCTCGTTGTAAGAGACCACGAGAGATTTTAACGTACTCAGTTGTAAGCAGCCACAAGTGTGTGAACCTGCCTTAACTCGCAGGGTAATGCTGTGGGAAAATATGCCCCCACATTGCCCTGCCCACTGAACGTTACATGAAGCATTTACGCCGTAATGGCGCACATGGTTTTGCAGACGTCGTCATAGGACCATCTGTTCTTGCTGGGCTCTGGCACTCCAGTGAACTTAATTTGAGGTTCACATTTTCGAAATAATGAGACAAAACAGTTTCTCAGTATTACAGCTGAGGAACCTTCATGAATGTGCTACCGTGTAGCTACACTCTGCCACTTTCGATGTTTACATCTAAAAGAAAAATATTCCGAGTCGGGCCGTTAAGCTCTTCACTTAGGCTGCAACGATACTGAGTATGAATGTTTCTCACTTTACGCAAGCTTACTGGCACTATACTCTAACTCTATGCCACTGACCAAGAAGCCTCTTTGTCGCCGTGTAATTTCAAGGATCAAAGCGGAAGTTTTTTTCAGTCTCTCTTTTGCAAAACTTGACGACAAAGTTGTAGGGATAGCATTATTGGCATTGTCAACAATGAGATCCCCGCTGTGACATTGTTTAAATGCGGCTCATACAGTGGACACGAGTACTGCGTGAGCATTCGATTGGGGCTTTTGACAATCAATGCCTTGACATGCATTCGGGTAATGGCTCATTGCTGCGATGACGGAAATAGTCAAACCTTAACAGTATATGGAACTCAGCATGTGCCCTGTGCTTTGCCAACCCCAGCGCATGGCTACCAAAACATTGGCGGCATGTGAGCGGCTCTAGATCACGTAGCCTCTTGTTCTAGGTGCGAGTGGAGGGGGTGAATGCCACTCGTTGTTTTCTACTTTTTTGCAGACTGCTATTGCATGGAGGAAAGTATCTAACATGTGTCTCATAGGCTATGAATGTAAAAGAATTAAGCAGTATTTACTTAAAGTACAAAAAATGTTGCATTGCCCCTTTATAAATTTTCAACCTTTAGCAAGATACATGTCGCTTGGTACATTCGCTAAACCTGTTTCCGAGATTTCTTGTATCACTGACTTCTTGAGAATGCATTTTGTGAAAACATGATTTTCTTCTCCAGAGTACATGGAAATCGAAGATGAAGGAGGGAGAGACAGGCAGCAGCTCCTTGAAGAATTCGAAAGACGAAAGAAGGTACAATGAGAGGCTGCTGTTTTGCTTTTTTCTTGATCTTGTTTTTGCTTTCTCTGTGCCGTTGTGTTTCGAAAATGGCATTTCCTTGCAGGCTCGACAGATCAATGTCTCCACTGATGATACTGAGGTCCGGTCCACCCTGAGAGAGATGGGAGAGCCCATCTGTGAGTGGTAACACCATTCTTTTAGTGCTTCCACTATATTGCATTTCAAAGTGCCTGCTGACGCCGATTTCCCACGACATTGGTAACACCAGCCGTGCAGTTAGTACACGATGGTTCAGGAATATGAGCTTTGCCCATTTATTTGTATGTTTCAAGCTTTTCACCTTCCGCTTTACTCACCGGTCAAGTGAGCGAGCTGGCATTAAAAGCAACTTGTTTGCAACACTCTAAGGATTTAATCGAGGTAGTGCAAAATGACCAAACATGAGTCGACTTTAGAGGACAGGATGGTATAATTCTGTCCTTCGGCTGGCCCCGTCAGCACAAATGTGACCGCATTTAGCCAGTCAGTGAGCCCTTTCTTATCTTGAGCATACACTATGTGTATGTTCGAGGGCTCTTAGAACTGGATACTCCATGTGAGCTCTTCTGCACTATGTTTATGGCAGATGTTCCTAACATTCTCAAGAAGAAGGTCCACACCAGTTTGCTTTGAACTGTGTTAGTACCCTGCCACTGAAAAAGGGCACTGCAGTGGACCTCTCTCTCACTTGTCTTTACTTTTCTCTGTAACTGTGCACTTAGTGTGAAAAGTATGTTAGATTTGCCAGTCTCACTGCAGTACCGGGAATACGTCTCCAACCCACGTGTTTACTGCATCCTAATTTTGCCTCCTTGATTTCTGCCTGGTAATGTTATGATCGGGGACCACTAGGGATTGCTGCATTCCTTGCAGCAGCACTGCAGCAAAAATGGATACCGCAAACGTCTGTTGTGTCTTAGCTCACTCATTCTGCAGCTGGGCAGTCGAAAAAATCCAACAGTTATTGGTTATGACGCCGCAATGACAATGACGCTTACTCCCACTTGCCTTCCTTGCCGTTGCTTGTACAAGCAAGTACCACGATCTTGAAAACACATAGCATACCCTTAAGTGACTCTCATGGCATATTTTGTCATCGTTTTGAGGAAGCTCGAATGCATAGGTGGTATGGGACGTTAGACACTCGTCAGAGATGCGTTCTGTGTACCTGAGTGTCACAGAGATGTGAGGTGCTATACGAAAATTCTGGGACTAGCTCTGTAGCGTTGAAAGAAAAGGCGGCACTGTGATGCGCACGCAGCCGTCTAAGTCGGAGACCTTCGTGTCTCGTTATGCCGAAGGGCGTCATTCTGCAAACATTTGGGGCTTCACTATATGAGTTTCTCTGACCATATGAACGAAAACACTGGTGATTTGAGCGTAGACTGCAAACCGGAGCAAGAGCGAACATCAATTTTGCACCAACTTGCCAAATATGAAACAAAAACCTTTGAAATGGTTCGGCAGGCTTACGGCAAAAAGCAGCGAGGCTTGCGGGCTGTTTCTAGTGGCACTCACACTTCAAGGATAGCAGAAGGTCACTGAAAGACAAAGAGATGGAGAGGACGCTCCCCTACCTCTCTTTGTCATCTAGCGAATTCCGGGACTAGATTTGTACCGTAAAAGAGAAGGCAGCACGGCGCACTCATCTCCATGCTGCCTTCTCTTTTTATGCCACAAAACTAGTCCCCGAGTTTTGGATCGCATCTCATACATTAATATTGTGAAAAAGCGCAAGAAGAGAAGCGGTAAGCAGTGGAGTTTCATGCTTCTGTGGCAGCAAACAGACCATAGAGCCTTTCCATGCCCCGTAAGCACCCGATGTCCGCCTTCGCAGGCCTGTTTGGGGAGGGCCCCGCGGACCGCCGGGAACGCCTGCGGCAGCTGCTGGCACAGGTGGGCCAGGACGCCCTGCGGCGGCGCCAGGAGGAGGAGCAGCAGAAAGAGCGGGAGCTGCGCAGGGACACCTCAGAGACCACCTGGTACCACGAGAGCAGCGAGGCCCTGAAGAGCTGCCGCCTCTGGATCGCGCGCTTCTCCCTGCCCCGTGCGCGGCACCGCATCGCCACGGCCAAAGAGAAGCTCAAGGCCCTGGGGCCCGCCAACACCGACTCCCAGGTGCACGCCAAGCGCCAGGAGCTCTACAAGACGCTCAGGGTGAGCCACCTCCTTGCCCACCCCGACTCGGACAGCGTGTGCTCCACGTGGCCCCTTTGCACGTACGCCGCAACGCTATTAGTCGGTGCTGGAAATGACGCTTACTTTGTTGGTGCAGTGCTGTTTACACTTAAATATTGTAGTCACTGACAGAACAAGAAGGGCAGCGAGGAGTTTCGGTTGTCCCGCCCCCAGTGCGAGCTTACTGCCTTCAACAAGGCCTCAGTATTTCATGAGCTTCGAGTGTGCGGGAGCAGCCGAACCACGGCGAAAGGCGACGAGCGCGTGCTGGAGACCGGCAGTTTGAAAGAGACGCCCGTCAGTTCTCATCTTGTCAATGACCGTAGTGATGCAGCGCCACTACCGCCCTGCGTCAGTGCTAGGTTAGGTTCAAGTCGGCACCACGTCTTCACCGTTCCTAGCGTTTATTTAGTGCTAGGATGTGCATGCAAACCAGCCTTTGGCAGAGGCAAGCAGTCGCCAGTGATTTCTGTTTTGCTCTTGGAATTGGAAGGCTGATGTTGAAACTGATAGTTTGGTGGAAAGGGCTTGTTTGGGGCTCCAAGCTCGGCATTAGGATTTGTTACCCACCTTTAGGGGTAAAAGGCAACAAAGGATTTGGTATCCTTGCAAACAAATGCCAATGTTTTGTTCGTGCTAATGGTGTCATGCAGTGTACAAGCGGCAGTGCCAGAATTTTCTTGAGGGAAGGAAATTTGAAAGTGTGATCAGTTATAGGTTCATAGTTTCTCTTCTTTTTCTGATGTTATAATAGTTCGCCAGAAATGTAGGGTGTTACGAATCAAGCGGCTCGCTTCAAAGTGAACTGAAAAGATTGGTCTGATGACTGGTGAAGAGTTTTCCTGTATTTTTGATAGGTTTTAAATTACCTTGAATGGTGTACCACAACTTTTTCAAAGCTTTCCAGTGACTGTCCTCCTGAAAGGCCCTTCCTCACCCATCGTGTATTTCATTGGCCATTGTTTCTTGGTAACATGAAAAATCAGCGTCAACTTCCCTTGCTCCTTTCCTTTTATTTCCGGATGTGACGTCATTCACTCAAACGTTTCCGAAACTTGAAACTCAAATTCTCTTGGCTTGCAGTCTCTGAACATCAACTGCAGCCAGATCGGAGACACACGGCCGATCTCCTTCTGCGAGTTCAGCCCAAACTCCCAGATGCTGGCCACTGCTTCCTGGTGAGTGGGTGGGAGAGGTATTTCCCCTCTTTGTTTGAACACAGCTTTATCAATAATACAAAACCTCCTATCTATGAAAAAGTGAACAGGACTTCTAATTCCTTCGGGACATTTTAACTGGGCTGAACACAGGATGAAGTGATGGAATTTACTGCACGATTGAAGGCACATGAAACAGACATGGCTGGGCCAATCTGTTGTATGTACTTGGATGACTCCTTCATTTTAAAGGTTGTTAATGAAAACCAGCATTTGAAAATGTATGGCAAATTGCAAGGCAATTGTGTTTCATACGTAAAACGTTCTAGCATCACAAACGTTTATATCATCATTTAGCAGCATGTCTAGCCTGTTCAGCCAGACGCCTACATTCACGGCGCTCCTCATCAGATAACGCGTGGCATGCGAACACTTGAAATTATAAACCTGGTGATCTTCCAGAACCTTCTGACCTACTCCTTTTGCACCTCACCTTCTTGCCTACCTCTCCTGCTCACTTCACCCCTGGTCGCATGACATCCCCGTTAACCAATCAGCATCAAGCACCTCACTCCTCCTCTCCCACCCGTCAACCAACCAGTGTCGAGCCTTGCGGCCACGCTTTTATCCAGGCTTCACTTTTGGCCTTCACTAAATGCCGAACACCTAGCCAAAGAATGTTTCACATTAAAAGATCCTGCACTATTTTAATGTGCACTGCTATATATAGGTGTTGACAGAAGGAAAAGCAGTCTTTATATTATCCTATATAGGTATGCATATTAAAGCGATAGCTTTATAGTGCCAACTAAGCTCAGGAGCCCTGTAAGCACGAAATTTGTAGGTCGGTCAGTTTGTAACCACTAAGCGATCTTGAAAAAGTTTGGCAGAGACACTTAAGACTGCTTACATCTGAGAATGCGGAAGCATGACACATGCACTATTGTCCATGTCACTAGTTGTGTGCAGTGCAGGCAAAGGCAACGCCAGGCGAGAGAGAAAGGGCAAGCACTAGGAAGGCGGAACGGGAGAAGAAGGCAATGGAGGGCAAGGGGAGAAAGGGAGAGCACTAGGAACATTAGAGAGGAAAGCAGATTTCTCTCTTCCTCCCCAGCCCTCCTAGTGCTTTCCCTTTCTACCCTCGCCTGGCGTTGCCCTTGCCTGTACTGCACGCAACTAGTGGCACGGAGTATAGACCTTTCCAGCGGCAGTCTCGAACGAAGCGATTGACAGCGCGCGTCCCTGGTTTTGAGAGGGTACGTCAGTGTTGCCCGACTGCGCTGGGCTGTGGGTTTTCTCCTCAGTGGGCTGTGGCAGCCTGCGTACGCGCAATTCCGAACGCTGGTAGAGACTAAATTGCCGCGTTCTATTTTTTTTAATTTTGTGTTCCACTGCGAATAGAATCTCTCGGGGTTTAAAGAATGCATTCTACTATTTTTGGGAACGTAACAAAGAAATGAAAGCTGTTTTGGTGAGTCCGTGCGCGACAGAGCAAATGCAACTGGGATGTTTGTTTTATATTACGTTGATCTTTTTACGGCACCATACACTCTGCCGTGTTGCTCTACAAAGGTTTGAACCGTCGAAATTATTTGACCACACCACAGGATGGCCGAACTGCATGGATTTGCAGTTCGGCTGCATATCCCACAACATGAAATTCAACGAGTCTCATTAATCGAACAAGATATATTGTACGTGCCCCACGGTGGCGCGTTATCCGAACAGGGTTTGAGAAGGCTCTCAACACAGTGTCGACGACTGTCACTTCACGACGATCGGACGGAATCCGGCGTGTTTTGGGGCACATGTAGAAAAGAGCTGCTTTTCTTGCAGAGCTTCAACGCAAATGAACGAACGTGTCTATTCCGTTTCCACACCCCGGACCCGACCCTATCAGCTATTTTTCGCGAAGACACAAAACAACCGGGAAGGCTTTTCGGAGATTATCTCAACGGAAATAATCCTCCAAGAACGCGTCGAACTGCCTGCGTCGCGGGCTGCTTGACGTTCGCTCTCTTGGTTTGTTTCTTGCGAAGGCCGAGCAGGCTACGAGCCCTGGTATTCCCTGGTTCTCACAGTGGAAGATAACATACAAAAGGTAAGCACCCTAAAGAGGCAAATAATGTAAAAACTTCCAAGAAAAGCCGGCGAACTCCGAATGCACAATGCAGGTGGGGAGTCACGCTGACCAGGTTTCCACAGCTCAGGCGATGGCAGAAATTTCTGGCTGATAGGGGTCGCTCGTATCGCAAAATGGCGGCGGCCAGAGAGCTCTTTTGCAAAGGTCTATAGGCACGGCTTTCGTCAGCCGGAACCGTGGAGCAGCCCTGGCATCAGGGAAGCGTGCTCGTCTCGCACGCCGGGGGTCTGGGTTCGATTCCCACCCAGACCAAAATGTACGAAATTTTCTTTCCAAAGCCATTAATTTACTTCGTTTACACGAACGTCCCTGAGAAATATTTTGCAACCAATGGGAATTTAGGTGCCGTTTTCACCGGCTTCACCAGCGTTGCTCAATAAGACAGTTAATGATTTCGCATTAAAAATGCCAACTGGTGCCAGGGATGGAACCTTGGTCACCGGCGTGGAGGCCGAGTGCGGTGCTGACTGAGCTACAGACCCAGAACGCAGAAACAGGAGAAACAGAAACAGGTGGTGTGAGAAAGTACGCAGACTGAAGAGGGGTGGAAAGGGCAAGAAGGAATGGAGCAGAAGCAGGTGGTGTAGAAAGAGCACATGGAATAAGCATGAACAAGGATAAGGGACAGGAAAGTGCGCTTTCCCTCTCTTGGTGACCCAGAAAATTCAGTGCAAAGGCTTTGTATCCGGGTGATGCTGAGGGAAGCGCATGCAGCATAACGAAAAGACAATGGTGTGTCGTAATGTGTGTCCATGCAGAACCCTGCCCTAGGCACTGCCTGAACTAAGAGCACCACCCACCCCAGGCACTGAAAGACTAAGGGTTATGCTGCCCTATGCTTGAAAACTAAAAGCGCCTCCCAGCTTATAAAGCTAATGCATTTAAATGCACCTGGCAGAATGACCAAACATGCAGCCATTTATTATTTACTTTATTTTTATTGGATGTTCCTTTCAGGAGCGGGCTGTGCAAGCTGTGGTCTGTTCCAGACTGCCAGCCTATCAGGACATTGAGAGGTAGGCTTTGATGCTTCAATCTCTTTTTCCTCAAAGCTTCGTCACTCCAGCCGAGTACCGCATATTGAGGGTCTCCGATTTTTTTGGCATTTCTATTTTTACAAGATTTGGTGTGACGGGGCTACATCTACTATTTCACCATAATAAAATTGGTGCATGGTGGCATCCATTTTGTATGGCCATAGGCTCCACTGCACAAGATCAATGAAGTGCAGCCGCATGAATGTAAGATGTGTGTTGAGACATCCTTATTGCACATCTTCGCTAAGGCAGTCATGTTACCGTAGCAGGTCTTTACATGTGTATAAAGCTGTACTCGCACACAATGTGTGAGTACTGTATTTACACGATTGTAAGTACACTCGATTGTAAGTCGACTCCTTCCCCACATTACACATCATAAAAAAAAAATAAAAAAAAATTGACCGCATCTTTACGTGGTGCATGATGTTGATTGGGGCGAAGCTCTGGTGGTGCTTGTCTGCGTAGACGCTGAGCCGCAGCATGCCAAGCCTTTCGTTCGTTTTCATCCATGTCAGAAAGAGAATGTGTGGTATGGAACGTGGTTATATACGCATTTGAACATTTGACCGCAGCGCCCTCTCGTCTATAAACGTTGAGCCAATGCATGCATAGTTCAACGCGATTATATACGCATTTGACCGCAGTGCCCTCTCCTATATAGACGTTGAGGGATGAAACGTTGCAGGTCTATATAGACCTGCAACGTTTCATCCATGACATCCCCAGCTCTTGAGTTACGTACTACCACATCTCAGAGCCCCCTACTCGTCCCGCAGTCGTGGCCGAGTGGGGCGATGGACTAGAAGTCCATTGGGGTCTCCCCGCACAGGTTCGAATCCTGTTGACTGCACAAACATATCTTTTTTTCATCATTTTTTCATCATTTTTTTTCCCCGTTTTAGGAGCACGTGCTCGTGAGCACGTGAGTTCACGAGCACGAGCACCGGATGCCGAACGGACGGACATGGCTAGCCCCTAAGGAGCTTTGCCCCTAAAAGTTTAGGGGCGCATTTTTATGGCTAACACGTGAGAGTGGCAGGGAGGCTGCTTCAAAAGCCCAGCCTTCAGTACGTGCTCGATGCCTCCTGGCATGCTTTGGCTGCGCATGCACGCACGAGACGCACGAGATGCCCAAGCTTTATCGAAGCTAGAAGCTCGCGCTGGACAACTGAAGCTGCTCCCTGTCGTTCTCACTCTGTCTGCAACTAGATAGTATGATTTGTCCACACTGGTGCTGCCCTTCCCGTCGTCATCGCTGCTACGTTCTCAAAGCACATCGGCGGCGGCATCCAACAAAATCTCACACTTTGCAAATGACAGCTTCAACCGCATCTTGCGGCCTTGCTCGGTGATTGCATTGCACGTCATGGTTAGGGACCGATAGCGCGCTTCTGCGGCGTACGTTGCAAGCCTCACCTCTAACTCCGAAAGGCATCCCAACCTATCCAAACTTTGTCCCGCGGAAGCCTCTTTGTTTGCCGTCACAGTTAAGATCCCGCGCCATTGCAGACGCCAGTGGAGCACCACCCGCTCTGACGGGTCGAACTTGCATCCAGCAGTGCAGTTGTTGGTTGCTTCTGGATAAAGAATGGCCATAAACGAGCGCCGAAATCCTAGTCTGCCTGGATCACACGTGTCAATACAGAGAAACATAGTTGGCACTTCAGCATAATCTTGACACTCAAACGATGTGCGACCATGAATCGTGCAAAAAAGTGTGAACAGAAGCAGCCGGGAGTGCGGCTGTTCCAGCGGCCATTCCGGAGTGACTCTTACATTAAGTGCCGCCACCCCCGGAAGTCGGGCGCGCCGTGCGCCATTCACCACCGTACATTCGAGCTAATTTGCGAATCGCTATCAATAATACTCGTTCGTGCAAATAAAAAAAGAAAGATCTTGTAAAACGAGAGCACAGAATGGCGCAATGCTACAGGACAGCCGGCTGAACCGTAACAAGTCGAGGTGTTCTTGATATCATGATGGTTTTGTTTTTGTCAGCATTCTTCTTCTTCGCATTTAAAATAATTGAAAGATGGGTTGACCTACATTTGTGTAAATACGGTACAGCTTCATACACAGAAAACAACAAAGGCCATACAAGTTGATCGCATATTTGTGTAGGTTATAAAATGAAACATTTAGAATCGAACTCCAGTGTTCATTTAACGCAGTTTTAAAACTTGTAACCCATCTTATCGCATGAATGTCGGGAGTAGGGGACGTCTAGATCGAAATGTTTGGGAGCTTGTTAGGGATCACGGTGGGCTGTAGCAGCGGGTACCCCCTTTCCAAAGGCCACAACTGCAACGTGGGAGCCATCACATTCCATCCACGCTCCACCTTCATCCAGTCCGAGAACTCGCTGAACCTGGCTTCCTGCTCCACCGACGGACTGGTCAACCTGTGGAACCTGAAAAGGTGACTGCTTGCATTTGCGCGGCTTTGGTCTTGAGATGGACGAACGCATACGGCTGAATCCTCATAATTGGGCGGTCAACGAAACATGCGCATATTGAGATTTTAAAAATTAGGTGGTATGTGCATTTTTTATTTTATATGATACACACTGCAGTTGGTCCAAACAAAACAGGCAAGAAAAGAGGAAGAAGAAATTGCACATACATCAAGTGCGACAATCAATGCTGCGATAAAAAGGCAAACGTCATTATTTATTGCTACAAGTATTCTAAACGAGTACTCTGAAAAAGAATTGTAATTTCACCCGAGCCATCTCAAACAGAATATTTCGCACTAAATTTATGGTAACCATATAAAATGTGCGCAGCATTTGGTTGAAGTCCACTGTTTGTTGTTTACTTGCATGCTTTGATTACTCTTTGCTTGAAAAGATATTTAGTCAACAGTTGTCTTTTAGACATATCCTTTCCAAAAAAAAAAGAAAAGAATTAAAGGAGATTCATTGGCGGATACTTAAGGCCCGTTGACACCCTTGCGACCTCTTAGAATTGGCTGTCTTGAAACCTCTTACAACGAGAGGTCACACTGGCGCCATCTATTGGGTAGCAGTGTAAATTTGGTGGTTTGTCATATTTTTTATTTCTCTTGTGCATTATCCTTTCTTTCTTGGCTCGAAAAACTTTTGTCAACGTTATAAACGAGCCTTTCTTATATGTGTTACGCACATTTGACCTCGGAGATCCCGCAAAACCTTCGCTCTTGTGAAATGCAGTTCCAGGGTCAACGCAAAGATGGCGCCAGAGTGCCAGTGTGTTCCCTCGTCCTGAGAAATTTTAACAGGTTTCAACAAGTTTCGTCTTTCTCGGTCGTACTCGGTTGCAACAGTGTGAACGGGCCTTTAGGGAATGCGTTCATGACCATTGGGAAAAGCCACACACATCCCTCTTTGGGAAACGCTATCGCTAACCCCTCACTTTTCTGTTTTGGCTTTCTCTTTTACCTCCTATATTTTTTGCTGCCCCTTTTTGGCTTTGTTACGGGGTCAGTGTTAGCGTTTCCCAAAGGGGGAGTCTGTGGTGTTTCCCAAGGGTCATGCTAACATATTCTCTAAGGATCCCCCAATGGATCTTCTTTAACGTTTTTCCGACAAAGCGGACTCTCCGAGCCCTCTTCGCCCCAGCCTCTGTCGCAGACAGATCCGCGTTGGCTTGCCGCTTTTTGCGCCGCATTTCGGCCAGCCAAGCTAGGCGCTGCTTCCGCTCCTTTGTCTCGTTCACCCACCTTGCACGTTTAGCAGCGGCGTCCACTGTCTCATGCTGTTCACCTGTTTCTTGCGCACGGATTGACTTCCACCATGTGCCGTCGCCTCCCTCTCGCCTTTGTCCTTCACTACCCTCCTCGTCTTTATGCGGTGCACTTCCCTTTGCACTCTTTTATCCGCAGGCGGACAGCGTCTGCTTTTTCCTGTCATGTAGGTTCTTATGCTAACACATTAACAAAACAAATGGCCAGAGATTGCAACAATAAAGTTAAATTCTTTGAGAGCGCGTGTGGCCACTCCTATTGTTCCGTCTCTCGAACTTGGCGCCGAGTGCAGCGAGTTGCCCAGGAAATGCTTGAAATGGTAAAGGCCCTGCAACAGTGTGACGTTGTCTGTTTGTGTCTCTTTCAGTGAGGAACCCATCAGCTCCCTGAAAGGGATGTGCCCTCACAGGGTGTCCAGAGTTGCATTCCACCCATCAGGAAGGTTTCTCGCCTGCTGTGTGTACGTGGTTGTCTTTTCATACTCTTGTCTCTTTGAGAGTAAGACCTACAAATAGGGTTGTTTGTTTTTTGGAACGAAGAAAACGCTATCAAGGGCTTACCTAACTGCAGGTCACCGATAAATGCTATACTTCGTTTCATGTTAAGTCCAGTTGCAGCCGACGCCACCAGCTGACACGACCAATGGGAAGGTCACCATTGTGGTGTTCGTCATGTTTCTGTTTGTGTTCTATCATCGCTGAACCTATCATAAACAGAAAAAGCCCGGTGACTGCAGTTTTGATGCTGCTTGAATGGTACTATCATCTCATAGCGTCGGCTATGCCTGGACTCTAAGCTGAAACAAAGCGTAGAACTGTGCAAATGTTCAACATTTTGAATAGTAGTTTCGAATAACACGCTGTTGAATATTTGCTTCGAGAATAACTGCGCTATTCATATTTTTCAAAGTGTTGATCGTGCTTCTTACCAAGCACCGGTGCACTGCAGAGAAGCAACACCAATGGAAGCCAGCTTTGCGGGTATTGCTTCTCTGCAGTGCACTGGTGCTTGGTATGAAGTGAACTTGACGGGGTAACCCGCCACGATCAACACTTGGAAAGGTATGAATATCGCAGTTGCCTGCTTGGAAGAAAAGCACACTTTCAAAGTGGGATGGTGCACATGCATGCCTGGTGTATTTGAAAAGAAACAGAAACTTCGTCTACATTGCAATAAAATTTTCATAACTAAACTATGACTGTTCTGCAAGAGTATAGGTTAGACAGAGATGTCCCGACAACCTGTGTTCACCATGCTCGATTATTTTTCTTTTGATTCGAGATTGAAGAAATGATATTTGCTTGTAGCAAGTTTTGTAAATTTACTGAATTGGGTATAGTTGGGCATCTTAATGGGATTAATGTTCTGTCCAATCCGTCGTTTACTTGCATATCCCAAGGCATCGGACTTTCTGGATCACCGTTCATAAATATAGATAGATTAAAATTAGTTTATAAATAGGCAAGTGAATGCTCGGGAACAACCTGCACGAGTTTAGCTGGGTTTTCGCTTAAACATGGTGCAACAGTCATGAAAGGCATAAAAAAAGCTATTCAATATTTGATTAAAAAATATTTGGCCAAAAGCACTGTTCACTTAGAATTCACTTCAGATTCAAAATCCACTATTCGTACATGACTAATAAATACCAACAAAAATGAAGGACTGAGTACTTATCTCTGGGTACTCCTGAAAACAATGGGTAATTCCATAGACTTCACTTTATCAACATTACCATACTGTCGACAATTCTTAAGGTAAGGTTCAGTCCACCAGAAAAGGCAATCATCGTTCAGTACCTGCACTCCATCCTACAGCATTTGAGTAAGGTGCTACACGACTCTGGGACAACTTTTTGAGGCAGTGCAGTCAAAACTGCCAGTGCTTGTGCAGCTTAGCCGCCGACAAAGGCAACGCGCACACCTATTTCACATCCCGATTACCGCAGGAACTTGTCTCCAGGTACCTTCCTATGTGAAAGCCAAGAATGTAGCCCCGCAAGATGCTACGCTTTCATGAATGCTTGTATGACAAAACCACACGCTTGTGTTCATGCCCCCTGTTGAAGACTGTACAGAACTCTTAAGGTTAAGTATTTTTAATTATATGCTTCGCAAGGTTCGGCGCGACCACTTTTCGTTTGTTTTCGTTTGGAGGTCAAGAATGCCTCTGCGAAGCCGTGGGAAGCACCAGATTTGTGTGCATCATATTGCTCCTCCCTTGGCTCACCAGCGCTCTATGAGTGGGGGTGTCTTGTTCATGTTGGCACATGGTACTACTATTGCACGTTCATGTGGCAAAGAGGCAGAACTTGAGACCCGACGTCAGAGTCGGCAAATGAGAAGAGCGAAGAAGAAGTGATGTCAGATTTGACAAGTAGCACTAGAGGAAAATGATGTCAGCATCAAGCATTGTTTTTCTATGCGTTTTGTTTTCTAAAGAGAGAGCCGTACAAATGCCGGGCTATTTAAGAATTGCGTTGCCCCAGCGGCAGCGTTCTTGTCCGGAGCTAGGTGTGCAGGCCTCACCTCGAGGGGCCACGGAGAGGGTCTGCGGGGCATCTAGCAAGTTACCTTCTTGATTCGAAAGACTTGCCGTATATTTCCGCAAAGACGTCGGGAGTCTGCGGGTCCTCACAAAGAAAGCACCACCGTTGCCGACATTTACTCGTCGACTGTTGCACCCGGCCATTAGTGTCCTCGAAGCCTGGTTTGAATGTATCTCGTGCTCCCAGGTTTGACAACTCCTGGCGGCTCGTGGACCTCGAGAAGGAGATGGAGGTCCTGCATCAGGAGGGCCACAGCAAGGCCGTCTACGACATCAGCTTCCAGTGCGACGGATCGCTGGCAGCCACGGGGTAAGGTTGGACCTTTCAAGTTCTGAACGACATAGTGTCGTGGGACTCTGTCTAAGTGCCGTGGCACTATATTCTAGGCGCCACAGAGTCGAGCTTAATCTTCAATTGCCTGCAATGCTGAAGGCCGGTTCACACACCTGCAACTGCTTATGACCGGAAAGGTCAAAACCATTGCATTTAAGCCTCTTATGACCACACAGACAATCGTAGCAGTTGTAAGATGCTTAAAAAACGGATTTTAGCCTCTCCGGTCGTAAGCAGTCGCAAGTGCGTGAACTGGCCTAAAGGTTGCCAACCGCGTTAGTTGAGTGTGAGCAGCCACAGTGTAGACGGTGCAATACACAATCCCTTTTGCCTCTTTGAGGCACACCGATTGGTTTTGTCCTCTGTGAATGTATGATTTCTCTGGATCTTAGGCCCTCGTACCAGTGCAGCATTGGACAAAAAAGAATACTCGTGGACCCGTCAAATGTGCTTAGTTGGCGGCATCTGTGCCTCAGTTTTGCCGATCAACCACTAAACAATGTGTTTGTCAAAAGGCTGTTCGGTGAAAAATTACTTGGGTCAGCAAAAAGATGATTTCTTTCCGCCGGACAAATCAGTTTTGTGTGGAGAAGTTGTGTATGGTTCGCCACTTGACAGCAGCTGGTGCTTGCAAAACAGGGTGAGGGTAGGTCGCAGCTTTGGAATTTCTGCGCTCCACGAATATCTGGTGACTCCATGGAAGTCCTACGTCGAATGTGGTGTCAATTTCTTCCCTCGGAAAAGACACCAGCCAGAAAAAACAATGTTCTGCAAAAAAAGTTGATTTTTTGAAAAATGCCATATTTACATCTGCGAACATCTAGAGAGTGTTCCCAGAAAGTTTAATTTATTTATACTGCATAGTTATTTTTTTTATAAATTATTTTCAGTCCACTGATGCTAAAGTAAAGGTGGAGGTTCGAGCACTTTGAATGCGTTTTTCTCCGTTCCACTTTTTGGGATAAATTTCACTTAATAAATCTATCATTTCAGTGTGAAACTATTGAGAGACTTAACTTTTGCAGCTTTGTTTTAAAACTTTGTGGAGCCGGTTATTATGAACTTATATTTTGCAGTTTATGTCCCTTTATTATGAAATTTTTTAAAGTGCAGAACTTGGTAAATGTAAAAAAACAGTATTAATCTTTTTTTAACTGGAAATTGCATTATTTCTCAAATTTCTTTTCATAGAAACCGGCAACAGATATTCCAGTATACATTCTACCAGAAAAATATGTGGTTATCAACACCATTTCTCAAAGATAGATTCATTGAGCAGATTCCATGCCAAGCCATGCTTTACTTCATTCTGGGGGTATAGTACCGCATAAGAATTGGTTCACAGGGCTGAAACTTTGTATGCCCTCCTTCTACATGCCTACAAACACCACCTGCCAATTTCACACCGATTGAGTGAGCGGTTTAAAAGCTGAAATTCCCAGGTAATATCCTCCCTTACAGCGTTTGGAATTGCCTGGTGACTCTTCTTTTGTCCAGTGGACAGATGCCCGACTGACCCAGTTGCAGAGTTATCTTTGTTTATAGTCTAATGTTGACCTTCGAACAAATAAATGTTTATTGTTTGGATTGTGTTGCTTGCATACTCTGTCAACCTCCTTTGGGTTCACGCAAGGCGCAATAGTTCCAATGAAACCATGTGATCTGATTGGCTGCTTTAAAATAAGTTCTTCAATCAAAAAAAAAAAAAAAAAGCTACAGCTGCATTTTGGTTTTGCAGTGAATCTGCACATCCAGACTTCATTCATTTTCTTGTTCGTCTCTTGTCCCACGTACTTGCAGCGGTATGGACGCCTTTGGCCGCATTTGGGACCTCCGCACGGGGCGCTGCATCATGTTCCTCGAGGGCCACCTCAAGTCTGTGCTCAGCTTGTCCTTCTCACCCAACGGGTTTGTCCGCAAGCTTTTTTTACAGCGGAGCTGTTAAGGGCTAGGTTCCCCAGGATCGTGTCCGGTACCAAAGAAATGTCGACACAGACCTACACGAGCCTCTGGACAGCTACCGCCGTCTATAAGCAATGGCGGCAACCAGGCAACCAGTCTGGTTGCCGCCGTCGCTCATAGATGGCGGCAACCTTTCCAGCTATCATGGAAGAATGGAGAGTTGGGCGAGTTGGTAGGAATTTATTGTAGGAAACAGCGCACAAAACTGACGACGATGAAGAAGAAACACGCGCGACGAGCCCAGCGGATGTCACGCGTGTTTCTTCTTCGTCCTCGTCTGTTCTGAGCACTGTTTCCTTCGCTCTTATCAGTTTCGGTTTGGACTCACGATGGGTCGGCCGCGTGCCCTTTCTTTGGGGAAAGAAGACCAGGTGCGGAAGGAGCGGCGACGTACGCAGCAGCGCGAATGGGTTGCAACCGCCGCGTGCGTCGAGCGTGTCAGATTCCTTTGCAAAAGAAGAACAGATCGCTCGCCTGGAAAGCCACCACCAAGAACAGAAGCTACAGCTCCGCTGCTCTTCCTTCTTCACCAGAGTGGAAAGGCTGAAAGTTTTTTTCCCAGACTCATCTGCTGTCGCCAGTGAGCTAGGTAGAATAAAAGAATGTGGCTCCCTCTCCAATTTTGTCTCTCCAGCGTGCCATTGCTGTTGGCAGTACGTCAAAAGTTGCACCACGTCACGCATTAATTCTAGAGTTCTCAAAATTTTCGGCCTCAAGGAAACCCCCTCCACCTCAATGATTAGCCGATGAGCTCCTTCTGGTTCTGGCATTAATCCAATGAAACAGTAAACAAGCCCACTGACAATGTAAACTATCATGTGCAATAATATTTGGCTCAAAGTTGCGCATCAATCGGTAGCTTTGATCTGCCGAAATAGTGCTTAAGCCGGGGAAACGCTTTATACTTGGTGGCGGGGATGTCCAAGCGAATTTTGGACCTCGGGGAACAAAGAAGGGTGCTCTGGTAACCCATATGTACAGAGCGCGACACTGTTAGCGCGAACAAGTGATTGCCGGTTTTTCCAGTTTTTCTTTTTGAAACCAAGGGATGCCATCCAAGTTATTATAGCTACGGAAAGAGCTCATTTATTTTTATAATGTTAGCGATAACATTTCGTGCTCGCTAATACTATTCAAAAGTAAAATGCAAAACAGCGCCGATGTCGTGTTCGCGCTGTGTCGCGATGTGTACCTATGAACTTAGAGCCCATACATTAATTTATCAGCAGCTGTATAGGGAAGCCAATTTCTCAATCGCTGTTTAACCTGCTAGCTCGAATTTCTTTTTGTCTAAACAAAAGACTTCCCTCCGTTTCTTCGTAATCGGTATTTGATCAAAAGGTGCAACTATGTTTTAACCTAAAAACCTCATTGTAAAAAAACAATAAAAAAACTTTGTAACGAAAAAAACAAAAGCCGGTCTGTGGAATGTTGTTTAACCCTTTAGCTCTAAATGTGCTTTTGTCATGACATTTACCAACTTTCTTCAGTGTTTTTATAATCAGTATTTGATCAAAAGATGCAAATATATTGGCACCTGAAAGCCACATTGTAAATAAAATAGGAAACTTTGCAAGAAAAAAAAATTCACTAGCTTTTGGAATGGGTTGTAAGAACTCCTGGCATCTACGAGATTCTGAGCTCATAACTCCACGGTATGCCTGTGTTCTTACTAAGGCTTGATGGAAACCCGCTGTTTGCTATTGCAGGTATGTTCTAGCCACTGGCAGCGAAGACAACACCATCAAGGTATGGGACCTGAGGCAGCGCAAGTGTGAATACACCATACCAGCACACACCAACCTGGTGTCTCGAGTCATCTTTGAAAGTAAGTACTAGACAGCTTTGCGTGCATGGTGTCACAGGGATGGGCTGCGTGTTTGGAGCCTAGCCTCTTGCTCAAACATGTTCTTCTGTTTCCATCTGCTAAACTGTGTCTTTGTCTCCAGAAATATCGGGGAGTACCTCGTCACAACGTCCTATGACAACTCCGTCAAGGTGAGCAGGGGCAGCTGAGAATTTTACATTCTCGTGAATGAGACATTGTCCTGACCAATATGGCGTTGATATTTTTGGAGTACAGTTTGTAGCATGAAATTACATTAACCGTCACTAAGTTAAGTATTAAAGAACTACTCTAGCCAAAGACTTTATTATTATTTTGGTGCTGTTTGCAAGTTTACATAGAGATTTCCACCACATTTGCAAAATGTCATGTTGCGAGAGAGAGTTTTTGGTCTCACGAATACGAGCGTTTGTTGTTACGTGGGATCAAAGACTGGTCCACCATCGACCGCTCGTGGCATGCCCAGTCCGCCTCGTTCGTGTACTCTGAAAATGTGATTCCGCTGCTGCTTTGCATTGAATTTTTTTCCGCTTGTACTATTTATGTTCAGTATTTGAAGCTGTTTAAATATATAATCCTCCTTTGTATTTGCTTCACATTGAATTTTAAATATTTTTATTTCAAATTTGCACAACAAATTTTGGTATAGTAGTCGCACAGCTCTAATTTATAAACAAAACCCAGAACACTTAGCACTGTATTTACACAAATGTAACTTGAGTTTTTTTTTAAACTTTCCTCACCTAATTTGGGGGTTCGCATTATAATTGAAACGCCTCAAAATTTGCCTTGGTGGTGTCGCGGCACAGGCACTTTAAAATGGCTATGACAAATCTTGCTATCTTTCACTCTTGTGCTGGCAACATATACACGTTGGCAAGCGCCAATCCAATCCAATCCTATTGTTTGCAACATGTTTGCGATTCATTGTTCTTGTGTGTCGCGGGCTGCTATTTTGTGCTTCCGCGATTTTGTACTCTAGCAAATGGCAATGCGACGATCTCAGTATGATGCCCGCTTTAAGAGAAGTGCAATTCTGATGGCTGAGGAAATCGGAAACTCCGCCGCGGCTCGACGGCTAGATGTGACAGAGTAGGCTATCTGTGGGGAACACTTGATCACCGATGGCGAAAGCAACAAGTGAGCAAAACTCATTTTTAGAAACTGGCAGGTGTTGGCCACTATGTGCAACAAGTAAAGGTACTCTTTTCCCTCACTTTACTCGCGTTACACTCGTGTTCATTTTTTTTTTTTTGTGTTGTGAAAAGTTATTTTTTGCGTTACAATCGTGGTCTTGTTACATTCGAGTAAATACGGTATTTGTGGCTGGGGTGGCCCTTTATGTTCTTTTAGGAACTCTGACACCATGATTTTATGATTTCACATTATATACACCTTTCCAAGAAACACTCGACCCCAGGGGCAGCAAACCGTTTTCGAGCCCAGTCACTGGGTTTGAGGCTAGACTCTCACCGGCGTCCCTGCTAACCCTAACCGAGAGGACTGTGATTTCGATAGGCGCAGCCTGCGTAGGCGCAGTTTCAAACAATGCTGGTGGCTAAATTCTCGTCTTTTCCCGCTGTATTTTGTGTTTCATGGTGCACGTATTTTCCCGAGGTCATCGAGAAAGCATTGTACCACATTTGAAAGAAGAAAACAAAAGCAATAAAAAACCTATAAACTATTTTTGTTGGGTACGCGCGCGACAGAACGAATGCGACTTGAATGTATAGTTCTAGTTTTTGTGTGTGCTTTTTACGATAAGTTTTGACGGCTCCGCGCGATTCGCCGCATGACAAACGACAAAGCGCTTAGCTGTCAAAAATAAATTACAACAGAAGAGAGCCGAAAGGCATGCATTTTTCACGCTCACAAATAACGTGTTTACTGGTGGACAGGACACGGACATACAATTTAGAAAGTGTTAACATTCGAACAATATATGGTACGTACCACACGATACAGCGTTATCCGAAAAGAATTTATTTGAGAAAGATCTTAAAGGGTAACTGCAAAGAAAAAAAGTGTATTTTTAAACAGCCTAATTAGGACAAGCATGTCACAAAACAATTTTTCCGCCAAAAACAAAATTTTTTACAGCAATATTTATTGCGCAGGACTGATTTTAGTTTGCGGCTATTTCACCCGTTTTGAATCGCGCGCCACAAAGTTGCTATTATACGTCACAGAGTTGCTGCTACACGTCACGGAGTGGCGTATACCAGCCACTCCGCGGGGCGTCGAAAGAGCGGGAGTTTCAAATGCGGAGAGGTTGGGACTCCGACTAAATTACGTCCCGTGGCGTAAATATTGCTAGAAAAAACTTGTTTTTTCGCGGAAGATTTGTTTTGTGACATGCTTGTCCCAATTAGGCTGTTTAAAAAAACACTTTTTTCTTTGCAGTTACCCTTTAAATAACACAGTCACAGTCGACGACAGTCACATCTTGACGATCGGACGGAATCCAAGATGACTTCGTTTTGGGGCACGTTTTGTGGAGAGCTTCCTTTTTTCACAACAGCACCAAGTCAAAGGAACGAACGCGACTGACCCGTTTCCCACCCCAACCCGGACAACTATTTTTGGAGATGACTGAAGATTCTACACGGATTATCTCTGGGAGGGGGAGAACAATGTTCGCAAAATCGCATCCCCCGCTTTGGGGACTGGCGTTTGTCCTTGGTTTAAATAAACGTTGTCCTCACCTCACCTCAAAATCGCATCGAGGGTCGTTCGACGTCCTTCACCTCCTTCGTTTCCCGTGAATGTCAAGCAGAAAAGCTTGAATGGCAGGCACTTACCAGCCTTATTTCTCACAATGGAAGATAAGACAGAAAGGGTATGCAGCACGCATAAAAAAAAATTAAGTGGAAACTTTCAAGAGGGGCGAGAAAACGTCGAATGCAAAACCGCAAAAACACAGGTAGAGAACCGCGCTGAGCGGGTCTTCACAGTTCAGAGAGTGGCAGAAAATTTCTAGCTGATAGAGGGCGCGAGAGTCGCACCAGCCGCATCAGCATCAGCAACATGGTGGCGGCCTAGAAGCGTTTTATGGAAAGGTGTATATCTGTTGCTATGTCATACTTTGAGATATGTATGCCACAGCACTATGCTCGAATTACTTTTATGTACTTTATTTTCTTACATTTTTGCAGATTTGGTCAAATCCCGAATGGACACCAGTCCACAGTCTGAGTGGCCACGATGGCAAAATCATGGGCGCAGATATTTCGCCTAGTGGAAAGTACCTGGCAACATCTTCATTTGACCGAACTTTCAAGCTTTGGACCCCTGAATAAAGAAAGGCAGCATTGTATACTGTACAATTTGTTTTAAAATATTGTATATTTTGTTTCGATTTTTATTAGAGCTAGTCAAGTGTTTTTGGGCTTTGTAGCTTTTTGCAAAAAAGTTGAAACAGACTTTTTTTGTGATGGTGGCATCTTTTTAGAGCCATTGTTAAACAAACTTTGGCATATCAAGAGCTGCATCCGGGGGACCATGTCACAGAAATGACTGACATAGGTGGTGCTTCTGTGTGTGAATTCTGAGCGAGCAGCAAGCATCCGTCTGGGAGAAAGGAGTACTGCGTTTTTCACATTTCATTTCTTTTACGTCAAAGGCATCTAGCAATGCATAAGGCCCGTTTACACACTTGCAACTTCTTAGGACTGTGTGTCTTGAAACCTCTTAAAATATCTAAAACTAGTTATGACGAGAAGACGACCAGAACACACTGGCGCCACTTACCGGAAACCGCCACTTGGTAATCCCTGTACAGTTTCTTTTTCTTTTTTTTTTTTTTTTGGGGGGGGGGGCATTATTTTATTTTCTTATTTGACCTCGCAAATAACGCAGAACCTTCGTTCCAGAAAAATGCAGTTTCAGGGTCACCGCATAGATGGCGCCAGCGTGCCATTGTGTTCTATTGAGAGCCTAGATTGTAGAGAGGGTCCATCTCAAGGCATGGGGAGCGTTTGCAATTTAATGTCGGACGCCTCCGGCAAAATATGGTCAGTAAGTGCTCATGCGCTGCGTTCTCTCGGGGCAAGAAGGAAACCTATTTAAAGTGATATACGTATATACACAAAAAAAAGATAACTGCACTTGTTTTTACCACAAGATAAATAGTCTCACTTTACGAAGGCGCAATGGGAGACAGCGGGTGTATCACTGGGGCACGCTTAATTAAAAAATATTTTAAACAAAGTTACTCACTTTGTTGAGCTCTCAGTCACGCGACAACCCAAGTCCCGCTGTCCCTCATTGCACGTCTGAAAAACAATTGCCAAGAAAAAAGCAAGTTTTGCTCGTTTTTCTAACGCCGTGCGAAGTAGTTGGATTTGGTTGTTGAAGGAAGAAGCAATACTTTTTGGCATTTGAAATGTATACGACTTGATAAGGTAACAAATATCTAATCAGGAATGCACTTTCATATATCTTAGTTCTGCACCTAAAAGGAGAAATTAGTAATGCTCCGCACCGAGCCAAACTTTTTTTACTGCGGTTCTTGAGATGACCATATATATACAGGGTGTTTCACAAAAGGTGGACAAATTCGATATTGCGAAAACTACACGTAACAAAGAAAGGCTTGTGTCGTTTTGGTCCTGGGTTGGAGGGCCTATTTAGGAAAATTATTAAATTTCGCGATAATTAAGTTGTTAATTAGTTTTGCGTAATTAACTTTTTTAATATTGTGTTTAAGGGCATGGTTTCAATTAGAAAATTGCTCAGCATCATCAAAGCACACTAAATCAACAAATTGAAGAACGATAGAAGGCACGCGAAGCATTTTACGGCTTTCTAAAAAACCGCACAAACTCGACAGGTTTTTGAGTTTCGGTCTGCTATCGGAGCGCATCTCGGCCCCGACGGCACCGCGCCCCGTGGAGAAATTGTGCAACCAGCCTCTGCTGCGTCGAGCGATGACAGCGCACCAGAGCCTGCAGAGGTTGGTTGCACTATTTTCAGCTGCCAATTCCTTGTGTAAAGCCTTGTACTAGGGCCTTCAAGGTATTTATAAATAAATACATAAATTACATGTACTGGGTGGATAAAGACCTCGTGCACGCGCTGAAAATCCCCGCTGCGCGATAGGCCGTCGTGTGCGCAGATCCACGTTTCTATCGGGCGTCGTGGCTCATTGCGCAGTGCTTCCCCACGGAAGTCGTGCTCTTGGCGGCATTTAAACGCTTTGTATTAACTCCGTTCGCGTTGGGTCCGTGTAGGTGCGTGCAACTAAAGGGCGGGTCGACAGTCGTGTTTGTTTTGAATTTGCATAACGCGCCGCTTGGCCATCGGCACGTGGCCTTCGAATAATAAAGGCTCGTTTACACCACGACCTACTGTAATCCTGACCTGCCCACAGAAGGCTCCCCGATGAAGACGCTGTCGCCGATGAATTGCGTCGCTTTGCCATTGGGGACGCTCAGTAAAGGCTTTTCTGCGACGCAAACGCGGGTCACAACCTGTCTAGCGCATGGTCGGCACGGCGCGCGGCTGGTGTTATTTGTTTCTCGGGAATACCTGCACGGTATAGCGTGGCGCCAGCAGGCTGCAGTAGCACGTGGGTGTAGGACAAAATGGTCCCGGACAAAATGGTCCCGGACAAAAAGGTCCCAAGTGCCAACCCAGACAAAATGGTCCCAGGTGAATTTATCAATACTTTGAGTGCTCTTAATAGGACAAAATGGCTTGGTACTTTTATTTTGACACATGTTCAAGGGTAATATCAACATTTTCATTATGATAATTTGAAACAAATCTTAAATGCCTTCTATCTGTACCATGTAGCTCTGTGTCTCAAAGGTTCTTGATGTCTACCGATATATTCCAATTTCCACGTGTGTAATCAATATCTTTCTATCGCCAGAACCCGTTTTCAAATTAGCACTATCGAGCTTCAAAACGATATTCGGAATGAATATTCGGAACTACAGATTCTTGACATGTTTTTTTTAATGAACTTGTCGTACCACCGTGTTCTATTTTTCAGAAACAGCAAGCATCGCTTTGTCTGAACATTGCATATTAAAGGGATACTACAACGAAATTTCGGCGCTCATTTTTTGGTCTATATGTGCTCAAAAGAGCAGTATGACATGGAACATACCAATATCTTGTTAAAAAAGTCTCGAAAAGGAATTTTAAAACGAATTAAACGATTAGCAAAGAGCACCTGGTGGATGTCGCTAATGCCTCGTTTGTAATGCTCGTCTAGGAACCTTGACAGCTAGTGACAAAGTCACGGATATGGTATCACGGAGGTTGTCTCGTTTCCGGCCACGACGAGAGAAGGGGGAAAGGAGGAACTCCCCTCTTCCCGAGAATCCCTTTTGTGTGTCGCAGAAGTCGCTATTGTCCCCCTACAAGATTATAGAAGATTAACCCGTCACTCAAAATTTGTACAAAAGCAGCCGCTTCGGTGGCTGGAACGACTAGGCCATCCTCTCGACGTCAGCCTCGCCGTAGCTTTGCTCGTCTTGAGACGACCTACGTCACGATTGCATTGGATGTCACGTGCTCTAAGCTGGGCCTTCTCCAAGCGCTTGCCAGAGTGGGGCGTTTATAACGAAAAATACAGCCACCAGGATCAAAATACAAACGTGCGATTGCCATTTACGGATATTGTGGATCATATTCAACCTATTTTTAACACGACGGGAATATTTCAAATTTCGTTGAAGTATCCCTTTAAGAGGTACGGAAACAAAAATTGAAATATTCAAATTTTGTTCAAAAATGAGTCAAGCATGACGGATAATGACCGTAAATGATAATCGCACGTTTGTATTTTGAACGACTGGCTCTATTTTTCGTTCCAAACGGTGCACTCGAGCAAGCGCTCGAAGAGAAGCGAACGGAGAGCGCGATGCGTCATGAGATATCCGGCGCAAACAAAAACAGAAAGAAAAGATTCCCCGCATTCGTGACATAGGAAGGCTGGCGGGATTATGAGCTTTGCCCTTGGTGGCGTTGTCAGCGTTGTGGTGGAGTCAATAGCGTCAGTGCGTTACAACCGAGCCGTTCGAAGTGCCCGTGGGGTGACGAGCGTGTGGCTGGCCCAAGGAGCTCGTAGCTTCCACAGCACTGTCAGCTTAGGGCCGAACGGGGTGGGGAAAGCAACTTTTGTCCGAGTTTTGAGCGACTGGCTAATCTTCTAGGGGAGAATGGCTGCATCCGGCTGCACAAACAAGGGTCCGAGAAACAGGGGAGTCCACCCCTTCCGTCTTCTTGGACTGTTTGGTTCAATGCGCGATTTGTGAGTTGAGCACGAAAGCTAAGAAGGAAAATGTTGAAATGCCAAAGAGCGGCGCTGCTCCGAAGGAATCTGCTACGTCACGACTACGTAGCAAGTTCCACAACGTTGCTAGATCACCTCCCAAATAGGCCCCGCATGCATCCACCAGGTGCTCATTGAATGATCGTTTATTTAGCTTTAAAATTAGTTGTCTTGTGCCTTTCAACGGAAGACTGGTGTTTTTGAGGTTAGGGTGCAACATGCGACACATTCAAGCTAGAAAATGAGCTCTGGAATTTCGTTTCCCAACCCCTTTAAAGGGGCTGTGCAACGACATTGGGTAGGAACAGTGGCGTCACAAGGGGGGGGGGGGGGGCGGACCGCCCCGGGTGCAGCGCTCAGCGGCGGTGTCACAGGGGGCCACGAGAGTGGGGGGGGGGGGGGGGGGGGGGTCACGGCGGTCTACCGCCCCGGGTGCCGCTGACCCTCGTGACGCCACTGGGTAGGAATATTTCTTACTTTACATTAGCTTCTTGGCACAAGTGGGACCCAAGAATACTCGAACGCAACACCAGTGACCAAGAAGCGTCTTCGTCGCGGCGGAATTCAAAGGATGAAAGCGGAGCTTTTCTTTCAGTGTCTCCTTCGCGAAATTTGATGACGGAGCTGTGGGGACAATGGCAACAGTACGATCCCCGGGAATGCGTCATCGAGCTTTGCAATCCCAGCTGTGACGATATTCAAATGCTGCTCACACAGTGGACGCGAAGACTGCGTACGCATTCGATCTGGGCTCGTGACAATCGATGCCTCGACATGCATTCGGGTAGTGGCCCGTGTCCAAGCGCTGCAACGACGGCAATAGCCGAGCCATAACAATATCTGGAACTCAGCGCATGTCTTGTGCTTTGCCAACCCCAGCCAGCCCGTGGCTATGATCAACACTGGCGGCATATAATCGGCTCCAGATCACGTGGCCGCCTGTTCTGGCTGCGAGTTGAGGGAGTAAACGGTGCTCATTTTTCTTTAATTTTTTTTTTGCTGGAACTTCTATTGCGTGGGGTGAAAAACGAACGCGTGTTTCATAAGTCATTAACGTCAGGGATCCGTTTTAAGCGGTATTTGCGCAAAGTACAAAAATTGTTGCATCGCCCCTTTAAAGGGCCCCTGAAAAAGAAAAAAAGATTTTTTTAAACAGTCTGGTTGGGACACGCGTGTCAAAAAATGAATATTACGCGAAAAAAATTTTTTGAGCAATATTGACGGCGAGAGATTTATTTTAAAATTTTCGCGGAAATTCCAGGTCATTCAGCTCGGCTTCTCATTGGTAACGATGGTCATTCAAATCAGCTTCTCATTGGCCAAAAGAATGAGTGACAGCTTGGATGTTGGTTATAAAATCTTCGTGATCTCTTGGAATCGCCTTTTGAATTACATATTTTTAGCTTTAAGAAACAATCCATCGAATGAACGTCGTAATTGCTTACAAACGTTTAACAAAATCGTTACTTCCGTTCGGATAAAACAACAAACAAAAGCTTCGCCATTTTGTTTTTCTGTCATGGTCGCGGTCTTGCAACGCGTCTCGCGTCCTCGGGTGGTTTTATAGTTTTATCGCGTTTGTATGTGAAGACCTGAAGAGGCGCGGGCTTGTTGCTTGTGTTAGTTAGTCATGGCCGATTCACATGACGGACTGATCCGCGGAGGGTGACGTCATGTCTGCGGTTCGTCTGTCTCCCAGTGGCGTAACTAGATATGACGGCGCCCAAGGCAAATGAAATTTCGCGCCCCTCATAACCCATGGCAAATGAAATTTCGCGCCCCTCGGGTAGCCCCGCTGCCGTTTTTTTCCATAGGGCACATGTTGGGTGGACTCGGCTCGGCGCCCCCTCCCAAGTGGCGCCCGGGGCACTTGTACCCCCTGCCCCTAGTTACGCCACTGCTGTCTCCCAAGCGCATCCACACGAAGGAGACGACGAGCAGACGACAGCGAGGACGGACCGAACCTGGTCGCCACCCCACAGTGCCGCGAAACTCCAACATCGCACCGTGGTACCGTTGTCTAAGAGAGAAATCGGCGTTTGCTACCGCGATAAAGAATCGTACGCCGCTGTCACCTACAGATCGAGACAAAACACCGTGATAGACTTCGCGCCACTAGCTTTACTAACCCAAAGCACGAGAAGAACGGTTTAATATTTTGTTGGCTGTGGTAACTGCAAAAAAAGAACTTAGTGCGCAGTCGGGCTGATGGACATTTACCATGCTGCGTTTTAACCCGAGACGGGTGCAGGTGGAGGAAAATTGTTTTTCCGCCTTCTGCCCCAGTCTCAGGTTAAAAAACATAATGGAAAAAATAACTATTCGAGGAAATTTATCAACACACGCCACAAAATGCGTCTCTGCTAACACATTTGATATCCTGTCTTGTCTGAAAGCATATCATACAGCTGCAAACTGTATTGCGACAATTAAGCTTACGTAATTTTCACTACAAGTGACATTGTCTGATTTGAAAACGTAAAATCGACTGCAACATGACTCAATGCATTAAAAGGATAAAAGAAGCAGTAAATCCTTTACGGCTTCTCGTTTTCTTACGATTCCTATTTTTACCAACATGCTCCTTCACAAATTTCGAATCTTACGTTGTTGTTTTGAACGTTGTGAGTTGCAGTCTTCTTGCCTTGTGTAATCGTCTTCACAAAAAAAAAAAAAGCTTCACACAGCAATTTTTTTGCATTGACGCAGCACGATTTGAAAATAATTAAAATAATTAATTTTCAACTTTTGGTGAGCAATTGTCCCTTGCAATATTTTGCCACCAAGGGAAGAGAGGCACAACGACGCATGCGCGTCAGATCTCCTGCAAAAACGACGGTCTCTTCCACAATGCTTGGATAGAAAAAGTTGTACCATCGCGATTCACACGTTCACCAGCGATCTCCGCGCTTCTCTGTGCCCCGTTGTTCGGCAGCGCCATAAGCTGCGTGGTGAGTTTTACGACAGTGTGAAATGCAGGACATTTTGAAGATTTTGATATTTCTTGCGGGACGCGGGACACGAGCCCTCAATCCGAGACAGTCCCGCGAGTCGCGGGACGGGTGGTCACCCTATGTATAATGCGCGTGTTGACGTTGCAGCCTGCCATTATATTTACGCACATAGTCAATGCTATGAAGCACACAGAGTGAATCAGCTTGACCAAACACCAAAAGGTTGCTAATATATGCCAAATCAAACCAGACAACAAGAACGAAGCATGGAGTTATGGAACGAAGAACGCGTACTGGATTATACTCTCTTTCACCTTATGATGTACCGCAGGAAATGCTACTAGCGCGAGCTCCTTGCCGTAGGGCACATCTCGGAAGCACAATCTCTCGTGCGTTAAGAGTAGCTCCCAACGCTATGAGCTCGCGCTTCTAGCCTTGTCTGCGGTACAACATAAGGTGAAACGGAGTATAGTAACAAACTTTGCATGAATAATCAAAATAAAGCAGTGACTAAGTGTTTTTTTTTGTTGTTGTTCTTTCTTTTAATTGTTCTTTTTGCTTTGAATTGATAGCTTGTATTGACATATCATGCTGTACAACGTACATACATAGACCTGGGCCTCAATTTTTGTTAACTTGAACATCGCTCAGTAATAAAAAAAAATCTATTAACTAAATAAGTGACACTTCTATAACGTGAACAAAGCTACATAGTACCCGTTGCGAAAAAAGAAACTACGCTAATTTCAATTATACCATGGCGAAGAGAAAAATATCACGTACGTTTTCCCGTAGGAATACACAGGACTGGAAAAGTAGACTGGTTGCTGTCTGCTTCAATTTGTAACCGGAAGTCACCTAGACACTAGCGCCAGCTGAGCCTCTAGCGTTTATTGTAATAACTCTATGGGTTAGTCTACAGCGGCGTAGCCAGGAGGGTGGGGTTCAAGGGTCAAAACATTCTCGAAATTTTATGGTTTTCCTCTTTCCCCCGTTTCCGATTTTAGTTTTTCTTCTTCTTTTTTTTTTTGTGCTTTGCCGTTTTGTCAAGTCATTAAATATTCAATGTGTTTCTCTTTCTGTTCGACAACCCACAACGGCGAAGGGCCGGGCCCGCAACATTCCAAAGCAAAATGAAGATGATGACACTCTCTGTGGACTGCGTGAAAAACACAAGTCAGGCTCCGGTTCTCTGAAGAGCTCCTGCCAAACTCGGCCGTGAGCCTTTCTTCAGGCTAGCAGGTGCGAAGGAATCAGCTCCGACATCACAAAGGCCGCGAAACCCTGACCTCGAAAGACTCGGGCCTCGCCTCGGAGAATGCAGGCGGCTTGTCTAAAGTCACCCTACCCTTTGAGTCTCAAGGACTCGACGACAATTTCTGGGCAGCGAAACAAAATTCCAAAATAGCGATACTCTGACTTTGCAAACGGAGCTTCTGGTCCCAGCTTAATTAAAGGCCCGTTCACACACTTGTAACTGAGTAGAACCGACAGAGACAAGACCTGCTTTTAAGCCGCTTACGACGGTGTAGGACCGAATGCGCTGCTGTGGAGCTGATCCTACGCCGTCGCAAGAGGTTTAGAAACCGGTCCTGTCTCGGTTGGTCCTACTCGGTTGCAAGTGTGGGGTTGTGCTTCTGAACATTCACCGGATCATCAGAATTAGCCCCAAAAAAATCCTCGCTTTTTTTTTTTCCGACCGACGGCGGCTTTATTAAATGTTTAGAATCCACAAAATGATAGAAACTGGTTCCTTTCTCTGCCACTTTCTCGTAAAACGACAACGAAGTACGGAAAGAACCCAAAATATGACCATAGCACGATAATTTCTGAAAAATGTGATCCGCGCAGGAACAATGAGCCTGACGCTTCACTTGCTCATTGCCCCATTGCGCATTGCAGTTTATATGTTTAATCATGTTCTAAACTTCGCTATTCCCTGGCACTCTTCATCGTAGTTTCCGACCATTGGACACCCGAGTGTTCCGCAAAGAAGTGCACACACCGGAATATTTTGTGAGCCTGTCTGGGCTTTTTTGTTCAAAGACCATTACTATATTTTTATTTTATGATCGCGAGTTTTCGTTGTCCACCAGTAAAATTCCTTTTTTAAAGATTGGACAAACAAGATACGTAAAAAAAGGTTGAATTTTGTCTTCCAAGTAACAGGAAAATAGTAACTAAAATTGTGTTTGTGCAATATCTTTTACTCTCTCTTGTCCCTTTTTTTCTTGTCGTTCGAACAATATGAGCAAAAAAACAAAAAACACTTCCGTAAAAATTTTATTGGCTACGCCACTGAAGTTAGAAGACATAGAGAGGGCATGACGTCAGTTCCGTAGCTCCCGCAAGCATATCCTCTTGACGCTCGCCCCTTTCTCACGCTTTCTCACTCCTCCGCGCCAAACCAAAACAAACCTCCTCAAAGGACTCTATCCCGTAATGCTCGCGGTCTTTGATGGTTATACAGCAAATCACGCTGCTTGTAAGCTCCTTGAACGCGCCAAACCAAAACAAACCTCCTCAAGGACCCTATCCCGTGATGCTCGCAGTCTTTGATGGTTATACAGCCAATCATGCTGCTTCTAACCTCCTTGAACGCGCCAAAACAAAACAAACCTCCTCGCATGAGAAGACCCTTCCCATGATGCTCACGGTTGTTGGTGGTTTACAGCACAGTGGAGTAGCATACAGTGATCCAACTCAAGGCCACTTCTGGCAATCGGGTGCTGACAGCGCCTCGAGAACAGTATGAAGAACTAACCAGGTTTTTTTTAATATTTATTTATTTGAACTGTCACAATAAAACAAAATTAACTACAACTAAGTATTATTTTTAGAAAATATAATAAACCAGCTTATTATCCTAGGCAGGTAGTAAAATGTAAAACCTAAATTCGTTAGCGTCCGTTGACCTAGGTGAATTAGAGCAGGCGACACGCCCGGGCACCGAGGTTCGAGGTTATTTAAACTATTAAAATACGAGTAACGGTTATTTTTCTACTTGTAAAGACAGCATTCATAATCAAGCGTCGGTACAGTTTACGGAGAAGTTGGTAAGACTGAGATTTCAGCGTTTCTGTTTTTTCACAGAGTACTACGCTCCACTGTAGTCGTAACTCACGCGTTGGTAAAAGTTTCTGGCAGAAAAACTAAAACAGAGAGGACTCGTCCTCCTTCTGTTTTACTCTTTCGGCAACAGTATTACGCTTAATTTCACATCAGTGCGAGTGTATACAGAAGTTCCAAGAGCGAGCTACATGCTGTCAGCGTCCCTAGCGTTCTTACCAAGTACGCATACTCGTGAAGCAAGCATCGTTGAAAGCAACATATCCGCGTGCTTGTAGCTTCGGCTTCGATCACACATAAAAGTGTAGACAAGAGCTACCAAATGACAGCATATTCATGTATTCTGCCTTGCCTCTTCGAAAAAGTACATTTAATTCCACGTCAGAGAGGAAGTTGTGCCCACTGCTTCAGTGGATTAAAATAAACAATGAAATTATTCCACAGTTCTACATGCCATGTCTGCGATATTGGTTGTGCTTTTCGTTGCCCCGTTGCCGGGTTATCCCTGCTGAGGTGCCGGTTTCGGTTGTACGTTGAAATATTCCCAGTGCATGCCAGATGCCCGATCGTTGGTTCGGCAAGTAAAGCCCCCAAATTTGTGTGTGCTTCAGCACTTAGATCATCTTGCTATCACTATGCCTTAAAGTCAAAATTGTCTTAGCTTGAATAAATTTCGAACAATTCAGGAAGCACTCAAGCAACAGCTGCGGGTTTGAGCAAGTATAGTGGGTGTAAGGACAGAACGAGCGGGTTGGTAGGGATAATTAAACTTGAGGAAGAAAACGAGAAGGGTACATGTGTATATGTCCGTCCCTTCTCGTTTCCTTCCTCAAGTTTAATTATAGTGGATGCTCGACCGAAATGTTCCCGACAGAAATAAAGTAATTTGTGTTTGTAAATAAAATGTAGCTGATAATGTAGTTTTTGATAGCTTGCGCGGATAATGTTTTCTAGATTCCGTGCGTAATCCTGTTCCCACGAGCTTGTTGAAGTGCGATCTACTCGCGGCGACCTTGCCAAGCAAGGGTGGCTCGATCGACGCTTTGATATTTAGATAATTTGTCTAAACAACATGATTGGTTTAACAAAGTAACTGCAGGAGCTTGACGGAACTGGCGTCGTTCAACGTTGGACGCAACGGTTGGGAAACCGAGAAACCCCAAACCCACACGGCCTTGCCAGAATGACGGGGTAGAAGACGAGGGGCTCGAAGTGGTCAAACGTTTGGTCGACCCTCTTGCCTATACGCGTTTGGGTTTGGGTAGGTTTGGTACGCTGAGGCCGTACCAGCTCAGCATGGGATGATGTCGTCTTCTGGGTCCCAAAACTTTTCAAACCCAGGAGCCGATAGTTGCGGAGCGCGCCGATTGGACGCTGGGGACAAAAGCACGAAGTCATCGTCGGGATAGTCTAATCGGTGCGCTCCGTGAACTCCGGCTGTCACACGCTCAGCTGAACCATGATGCGGGAAGAACATCGCCTGGATCTTGTTAGAAATGGGTTGCATCCTCGGTATTTCATCCCGAAAGAGGATGTGTTTCGGGATACAGCCGGCAAAGGCTGTGGTTGAACATGTGACGATGTCGTATTTTGGGAGTAGGAAGTGTTGCAATTGTTCACACAAAGAAGCCCCAAACAAAACAGAAAAATAAAAAGCCGTTTACAACTCCCTGTAACGCCGAATTGGAGCGCAGCTCTTGAAGAGGACGAGGGAAAGGTACTGAGGGGAGGCCCCTCCTTTCTCCTCCTCCCCTCATGGGGGTCACGTGACCTCGGGGGGGGGGGGGGTCAGGTGACCTGGGGGGTCACGTGATCTCGGGGGGGGGGGGAACGTGACCTGTGGGGTCACGTGACCTGGGAAAAATTACCGGAGAAAATTTTCCGCTAGATTTAGCGGGGAAATTTACCCATCATGCACCGCGCTGTTACGCCGACGGCGACGGCGACGCCGCACAAGCCGGAAACGGCCGCCTAAGAGCTGCGCTCTAAAGCACAACCTTTAGGTGACATTCACACTACGTCACTCGCTAGGTTCGCTGGCATCGGCCACCACGTACGGTCGCCATCTTCGAGATCTCTTTCTACCGCACGTAGGTGTCGGCCGGGCCTTTTAGCGTGGTTTAGCAGCATTTTACAACTTTAAAGAGTCTCTTCGACCAAAACTAGGCGTTATTCTTGTACTTTGGTGCTTTTGAAGCGCCGTAGGAATATTTTTGATGTGTTTTAGTTCGTTTTTGTCGCTATCGGACTCGTTCACCGCGGCCGCGTTGCTCCCTCGGTTCCATGCAGCGCTCCGTGTCGCGCGCCGTGCCCACGGCAGTAGCTCTTGCGAGAACTGATTTTTCTACTTTGGTGCTCTTGTAGCACGGTGTGATTACACTTTGTTTTGTTTTGCTAGTTTCTTTATTGTTTTTCTCTAGCGGATTTTCTGCACTACGGCTGTGTAACCGTGTTGCTCCATCACCTCTGTGTCGTACGTCGTGCCTTCGGCGTTCGTTCCTGTGCAAAAACATACCGTGCGGCTCACCGAGTGCGCAGCTTATGAAAAATACGGCGCATTTGTTATTAGCCCAAGCAGTTTATAAACTGCATGTAAGCGATTTGGCGAGCGACAAGACAAGCGACGGCGACCCGCCTCGCTGCCGCTCGGTCACTCGCGCGACGAGGCAAACCGCATGAAAGCGACGGGTCCAAACAACGACCAAGGTGATTAGCACTAGGTTTTCTAGAAATAGCAAAACCGAGCTACGTGACGAGCGACAGTGAAGGGTGAACCGCATATGTAAGCGATTTAGCGAGCAACGGCGACAGCGACGGAAGTCGGCGACGAGCGACGGAGATTTCTCACGGTCGCTCGTCGCGACGCTCGGTTTTTGGGTTTCTAGAAAACGTCGCTTATCGCCTTGGTCGCTTACTCCCGTCGCTTTCATGCGGTTTGCCTCGTCGCGCGAGTGACCGAACGACAGCGAAGCGGGTCGTCGTCGCTTGTCTCGTCGCTGTCGCTCGTCTCGTCCCGTCGCTCGCTAAATTGCATGCGGTTCAACCTTTACACACGGTACTCGGCGGCAACAAGGAAACTAAAACGGTCCGCCGCCGAGATAAACTATTTTTCTCTCTTCTGTTCAACGAAGCTTCTTCAAAGATATGAAATTAGCACACACTACCAACGGACGACCGCGTACGCGCGTACCCAAGCCTGTCAAACCGCGACCTCGAAGATGGCGGATCGACGGTGGCGCTCCCTGGCAAAATCGAACCTGCAGGCTGAGTGAATACCACCTATTGCTCGAGCTGCGTGAGATGGCGCGTTGGAGGCAGTCACACGCTCGGCTGTTCCGTGACGCGGGGAAGATGTCATCTGGATCTTGTTAGCAATGGGTTGCAGTCGCGGTATTTCATCCCGAAGAGGATGAAAGTTTCGGGATACAGCTGGCAAAGGCTGTGGGAAACGCTGTTATCTTCGACTTGCCATGGCTATAGACCATTTCTTCAAGGGCGCCGCCATTTTGAATTGTCGTCACTTCCAGTATGGGCGAAAACATTGTTTTGACGTCGCCACCCCAGTAGAAGACACGTAGGATATAAGCGTAACCGTTAAACATTATCGTTTTGTCTCCCCTTTATTTTTTTTACTATTTACAGGTTGAAGCGTTTTAGTATTTTTTCGTCGCCCATACCGGATGCGCCTATTAGGTGGCACAAGACGAGAGTGCACAGAAAAGGTCTATAAAAAGAGGAACCGGGGTCAGGCTGACCGTTGCTCCGCTGTGCATTGCGGAGTTCGATTACGTCTAGCTCGGTCCCGGTGGCATGCATCATGAGAGGTCGCTATTGTTGGTACGCAGCGTAGGCGAAGTATTCACGTGGGCGTCAAGCCCAAACTCAACTCTTTATTTCCAAGTTGTTCTGCCCCGTTTCCGGTGTTAGAGGCGGGGTTTGAGCCGCACGTCTAGAGGCTTCCTTGCCCTCGACGACGTCCATTCCCCGATGCGAAGAATCCAACGGTTAAGTGGAGGTGGGAGAATTGGTAACGTAACGAACGGTTTAATTACATGGTTGCAATACAGTCGTCAAAATCAGAGAGAACAACGGAGCAGCGTCTCGCTCCGTCTTATATGGATCCGTTCTTCCCTCACTCCCCACCAGGGCAGCAAAACTGCCGCCAATGAAGATGTAGAAAAATTTCGCACGCGGTTACGCCACGCCTCTCTGCCTTTTCTGAGTGCACCAAAACACACAAACACACGTCCCGTTGACGTCACGGACGCGTCGACGCTCGTTTCCGCACACGCACATGCCCAGAAAGTCGGGTGAGTTTATCGTGACTGTCCCTTTTGTTCAGGGGGAATCCGCTTATTTCCCCACCGGGGAGAAGCGTTGAGCTGTTCTCGTTTCCGCTGCGTCGAAGCTCGAAAACCATACCTCGTGGGCTGGCCGGAAAGTAGGTCACGCCTTATCTGCTTCGAATGGAGCCGTCCCTGTCTCCGAAGACCACCTTAGAGCCTGACAACAACAGCAGCTCGTCCACGGTCCAGCACTCTTCGCCCGCGCCCAAGGGTGTGGCCAATACCACCTAGAACACAAGGCCTGCGCGTTTCCTCCTCTAAACGTCATCACTAGTAGATCCCCTCAGCGCCCCTAGGTAGCCCGGATGAGCACCGTCGTCTGCTACATCGTCTGCTCCATCAACTACTTCAGTGGTCGTGCTCAGAACGAGCTCACATTGCGAAGTCCGGCAATCTTGATGGTGTCGCATGCACGTTGCAAATGAACTGTGGTAGCTCGTTATTAGCTCGCGCTAAGCAGTCGCGCACGCAGCTGTGGCCGCCAGTAAATGCGGCGTAATTGCTCCGAAAACCCACGGGAGCGGCGGCGAACGCCGATAAAGGACTCGGAGTCTACGTAAGCAGACGCTTTGCGAGCCCCGTTTCGTCACCCCAACAGCTGAAACAATTCATTACGGTCAGTCCGCTTGCGAAGCGGAATCCACTGATCGCAACTGCAACGACAATCAAATAACAAGCACGCATAAACAAAGATAGAGCAGTCTGTATAGCGGTCTCAAACGCCACTCAGGGGATCACACGAGTTTGGAGCGCATCTGGGAAGCGGAAGAAAGGCGTTTAGCTGCTCGAACTACGTCGTAAGAGGTTACTGTTGATCCGTTGCAGACTGCGTTGTCACAGTTCCTTACCTAAATAGGTGATCATTAAAACGTGCGCAAACAACATGTTAAGATTACCAGAGCAAGCGAACCAGCCGCTGCAGCACAACAAAAACAAAAAAGTAACGAGAAAATGACCGTGCAAACGTTTTCCGAACTTTGCAGGAAAGATGGGGTCCCCTTCTCAGACGAAAATAAAGAGAAATGGGGAACAAACAGCGAACAACGGCGAATAAAACAAAACGTTTGCAGACGATAGAAAAATACAAATCACCCAGCAAAGAGCTCCTTCAACGAAAACGATAATTGCAACGCTTATGGGAAAAAAAAGAAAAAAAAAGATGGAAAGCAACAGCAAAAAAAAAGGAGCTTAACTTTTTTTTTGCAGTTGTTTGTTTTAGTTTAATTTGAATGCTGCAGCAACTTAATTACTCACGTTTGTTCGGTCTTCGGGAAACGGACGAAGGATTTTCTAACACATCGCAAAAACTTGTTTTTGCAGTGGTAGGCAGCACATGACACGTCTGCCATCTCCAAGTATGCGCTGGTGTATGCCCGAAGGCGGCCGGTTGATCAACAAACGATGACCCACAGCAGACGTTCCGGCGTAGACAAATGAAATTCGAATATAAATGTATAACGAGCTTGCACTTTTAATATATTTAATAAATACCAAAAAGCACGAAGGAAGATTTCGGATTAGAAACTCAAACGAAGGGGAAAATAGGAGGTTATCGCAGACGACAGTAGAAGAAAACAACAACAAAGTTGCAGACGGCCCTCAAAATGTCCGGGCACAGCGTAGCAGACGGACTGGCGGTAGTAAGCGCAAAAGTGAAGAAAAGAGAGCAAAAACAAATCCAAACAAGGCAAAACAAAATGCGCGATGGTTCGAAACGTCAAGTAAACAAAACAAAAACACACACAAAAAAACATAAAAGCAGGAGGAAGAAAGAACGCGACGTCGTAGCTCCTCCTCCTCAAAAAAAAAAAAAAGAAAGAAAGTAGACTTTGAAAAATGAAAAGAGTTGTTGACGGCGGGTCCAAAGGGTGCCGACTTTTATGGTAGACGGCGACGAAGACGTTAGTCGTTAGTCGCCCGGGCGCTAACAATCGGAATTTGTGTTCCGTATATAGCGTGACCGAAATCACTTTTTTTTTTGCACTACGACGCTCTCCTTGTTTTTTTTCTTTTCTTTTGGACGCGCAAGAAGACTGCTTTTCTTGTAACTCCGTTTTTATTAATTTCAGTAATAGCGTCAGATTTGCATGCGCACAATCCGCTTCTTCCAGGGCATACTGACATTGCAATGACGTACGTGGTTCGAAATTGCCTTTTGCGTCTTCATCCTATTCGCCTATTCGACAAAACGGTTATAAGCAAGACATTAATGAAAAGTGGGAACTGCAACAACGAAAGAAATTGATTGATAAGAACAGTAAAGTTGAAACGTAGCTCCATTCTAATATTTTTGTACATTGCCCTTTTTCAAAAGACAATCCGAAGGTACATTCGTGTTTTGTCTCGCTTACATGAGTTGTGACAGAGTGTTTTCTTCAGGAGAGCCCCGAAATTGCAACCTGAAAGCTCTAACATCTTTCCCACGCGAAGAAAATGTCCTTCACTTACGAGGTGGCACCATTTTTTTAACATTCAAAGCAGCGAATACCCGTGACAATTTTTTCATTGGTCACCTCGCACGGAAATAGGCAAAACCAATGCGTTGCGGAGAATTCGTCTGCTAGCGGAGGCGCCGAGCTCGCCAGGGGCGCTGGGATCACTTTTCGCCCGCGCTCCGCGGGGCCCCTACTCTCGTCAAGCTTCGGGGTGTTTGCCGCTTGGGGCGGGTCGGGGATCTACTAACGAAACGTCATGCGCAGGCCTTGTGTTCTAGGTGGTATTGGTGTGGCACTGGCTGGAGGCGAAGATGTTTTCTCTCCCTTTGTGGATGACCGGGTCGTTTAGAGCTCTCCTTGAAATCTCCAAACCCGGGCCTCACCTCGGCCTCACGCCCTCTCCCCGTCTTCGCCTCCATTCCTCAGTCACCGCGGGAGAAAGGGAGACAGATCCGGTTAGGACCATTGGCTATGCCAGGTCCGTCGGGCCGCCCTGCGTGTGAGTGGCGTGATCGTGCCGAAGGGGCCCTACGTCGATTTCCGAAAGATCCTCAGCGGTAATGTGCTTACAAGCTGTATTTTGTTACGAATATATAACCTGGAACGTTTTTGTAAAGTCATAAATGCGCCGTCTGCTGCTCGTTTTGTTTTCTTTATCCTCGCAAGCGCTATTCTTCCTCAGAATGAATAGCATGATTGAAAAGGAGTGAGCTCAAAGTGCCTTCAGACGCTCTAGTTTTAAATTTATACCAAACGTAAAAGGCAAACGGGAAAAAACTTTTTTTGTATGAAGGCATGGTTTTATTGATACCTTGATTAATTTAATACATGACTCTAAACCGGAGAGGAACGGACGATAAGAGGAAAAACACGCGTGTATTTGTCCCCTTGTCGTCCGCTCGTCTGCGGTTTAGAATCAGCTAGCTCTTCTACCCTGATTTATTCCGTTTACTTGGTTGACTTTGATAGCACATTGTCGCGTCGATACAGTTGCAAAACAACTCAGCGATGAGATTGCTGCGCCATTTGCGCCAAAACTGAGACAAAGTGCTTACCTTGGCTACATATCCTATTACATTTCCCCACAATGTGAGGATTTGGTGCCAATAGCTAATTTACCACTACGGATACAAATAGCTCAGGCGCCGTCATGGCTTGTGTGAATATTTTAAAACCTTTGGTTACCATGGATTCGATATGATTTTATTATGTAACCTCGGCAGTTTCGCTATATTCCCCAATGTTCGTAATTTGTGGGGCGGTTAAATATATCACTCATTCGAGTGCTCTTCTTGCTGCGAACAGGTGCACTGCAGAGAAGATACTCCAGCTATGTAGACATCCCGATTTTGAGTATGGCTTCGCCACATCGTGAAAGGGGCGATGCAACAATCTTAACTTCGAAAGAATTTGAAGTTTTAAATTTTTACACTGTGTATCTTACCAAAAGGAACGGAGAAACCGCCTTATTTTTTTGAAATATCGCGATTCCGTTGCGTAATAGCAAAGAAAAGAACGGGAATGTTTCGCGATTCGCTGCAGCGCGGTGGCGGCCTCGGGAACTAAGGCGTGACGCGCAATGGGTGATATAATAGGTTGGCAAAATGTGTCATTATGTTATAAATATAATGCCATACTTGATAAATATTGTCGTTTCAACAGGAGTAAATACGTCAAAATCCTCATGTCCTCGACAAAGTTGTACTATATTCAGTTTTAGTGGCGCCATCTGCCCGAGGTGAAAGAAACCATTCCCCCTTGAGCCTCACCTCGTTGAGCTACTACGTCAGTGACGTGGAACCAGTGGAACTTCCTTACAAGAAGGCAAGCTCTTTGCTCTCGTCCCCCCTCTCCACATCGCTCAGAGTCTCAGACCAACCTTCAAAGTAGCCATGTGAATCACAAGCAGAGGCCGCGCGCGCTGAAGGATCTGAAAGGGATCCCAAACTGATACTCTTTATACCCATTGCACGTCACTGTGCACGTGATTGGAAGAATGTGTAAGAGCTGAGGGTGGTTTGGAGGCGCCCAAAACATGAATTGTTTTACTTTTTTTTTCTCAAGAACTAACGTTCTGCGTATTGAAAACTTATTTTCAGTTCTTTAATCCAGACGTGACAGGCCCCTTTAAGGGCTAAAACACTCCTCCAGGATGGAATAGTGCACGACCCCGTGTAAAGTACCCTCCCCTCTCCCCCCCAGAAAAAAAAACAAAAACAAAAACGGGATTTTAATCTACGCTGTGAAGGTGGTTGGTCAGCGAAGCTGTGGTATCACCTGCAACGATTGCCTACTTCGCTATACGAAATGCCGCCGCCGGTCGCAGCACGCCGCCGGTGGTCGTATTGCCGTTTCTTTTCCCTTTGCCGCTCCTAGTATTCACGCTGCTCCTCGGGGGTCCTAACTATGCGTGGCCTATTCATCGCGGTGGTGCAGAAACAATGAAATCAGTTGCTATGATCCGTTTCATCCTCCGTTTAAGCGCAGCGAATGTTACGAGCCGTCGGAGCCAATCGGACGCCATGTGAGTGTCACGTGACTTTAGAGAGGGGGCACAGCGACGCGCGGACAGCGTATCACGGGCCACGTCCACAGAACGGGACTGGCTAAGATAGCTCGTAGCATCCGCTGCGTCCGGACCAAAAGGCTCTGCATCCATCATGTGGTTTTGATGCTTGTTTTGTGGTTTTCTTTATTGAAACGGATATTGAGCTGTATGCTGTATGCCTGATTTCAAAGGAGATATGCTGTTTTGCCTTCACGTGTTCGCCGGGAGTTTTTTTGCTTACAACGCCAACGACATGAAAATTTCCTTGGCTGGTAGAGGTATACAGCTTCGCTGGAAAATGAAGCGGGGTTGCTTTTTAACACCTCTAAATAGACTGCCAACTTTTGTGGATGCTGATAATAACGTTTCACTAAAAACTAATGTAATTTCAGCAGGAAATGAAACCTTGGGAATAAGGTTAATGAGCTCAGGTAGATTTTTTATGACTTATTGTCCATATGCTGCCTTCGCATCATCATAAATTTCTACATGTAAGATGCCATTGATATTAATTAAAATTACCCTTGCAATTTATTTACAATTTGCAATGGGTGCTAAGAAGTGGTTGCACAGAAGTGGGAATGGATCTTACCACGAATATTAGCATATATAACATTTGCGGTGGAATGAAGGAGAGTTGAGTATGGTTGTGTTCCAAAAGCAAATGTTTCTGCTGCAAACTCGCCTTTAGGCATGTGCGAAAGGTGCTCCAAAATGACTTAAACTATTCACATCACTGCATAATATCAGAATTCGTTCCAAGTTGTAGCCTTCAGATTTTTCAGCGCCCCTGCCAAGCAGGCGTGCTTGTACAGTGCAGGCATCGTTCAGGTCAACATGTGCTTGTGCTTGCAGTTTTTGGCTTTGCTAGGATATAAAGTGAAACAAACTGTAGTGCAGTAAAATATGTGCATTTTACGAACTTCTGCAACGCTGTAGCAGGAGAAATCAACTTTTGTTTTATGGCTGTCGGGATTTTTGTTTTTTGTTACAAGATGCTTGAAAGTGTTTTTTTTTTTTTGCGACTTGGATTCTTAACTTTGACATGTCAGTGTTGATGTCTCGACATGTGAATTATAACAAATTGGCAATTAAAATTTTTTTTTTATTTAAATGTTATTAATTTCATAAAGCTGACCCCTGCCATCATGGTTTGGCAAAGACAAAATAAATTTTCAGCGGTGCATTTGCTAAATTGAAGCACATTATGACCTGCAGCTGTGGCTCGAAGCTATTGGCCGTAACGCTCTGCGATCAATGAATCCCATTACGCTGCGCAACGAATACAAGATTTTCATCAAACATTTCAATGGAATGACTTTACGAGCACCTTGATGAAAATCCTGAAAAATTTTGCAGTACCGAGCCTGAGGTAAGCATGGAAAAAAATTTGTAGCCATCTCACGCTATATAGCAAGAGGCAGCCCTTCTGCTTAAGTAACCTTCTGACACTCTGAAAACAAAAAGTTTCAATAGCTGTGCACTTTTATTTTCTGCACAAGTCAGATGTAATAATGAAAAAATTGCCCAGACATTGTAGTCTTAACCACTTCCAAATTTTTAAGCAACCGTAGCTGTTTCTAGTGATCGGCTTTAATTCTATGCATCAGGCAGTGTTAAGCTATTAGTAGTTTCCTTTTTTATCATTTTTGCATACCTCCTTCAGCATATGCTTCACACTGCTCAATTTCTTTCTCTCGGCAAGAACGAGTAGTAACGATCTCATTGGTACGGTGCAATCGACGACACACACATCCCATGCAAGCTATGTATAATGCATATCAGCATGAAGCATTCAAATATAGTCATTAGTAATTAAGTGTAGCATGATATTGATACCTAATAACATGTACGACAGATTGTGATCACTTGTAATACATGCTTTAAATGTTCCTTTTCTTTTTCTTTTTTTGCTATTCCAGGTTTCTTTGCACGGCTGTAGAGCCGGGCCAGACGTCGCCTGGCCTCGCACCCGTGCCGAGCCCAGAGCCCGGACCGTCGAGGCGGATCTCCACACCAAGCCAGCCACTCTCACAGTAAGCGATGCTTTCTTGCTTTGCTTGCTGCACCGAACGTGTGAGTAATGCTCTGAATGTTCACTTTGCTTTTGTTGTCTCCAGGCCTCCCTGTTTAGCTGAAGAGCTGAGCCAGTCAACGTCTGTAGTCGCACCTGTGCCGAGCCCAGATCCAAGTCATCGATCAGAGTAGGAGATAGATTATGTGCATAATTTTTAAGTAATTAATGAAACTAAGGAATGAATGAACAGGCAAACGGCATCATGAAATGTTTGTTTCAAAGAGGGAGGCATCTTAGGAATGCGCAAAGCATTGTGGACTCTAAATTTTATGGTGTCCTATTTACAGATAAATCCAGCGGCGGATCCAGAAGTCCGTTTTGGGGGGGGGGGGGGGGCGGAAGATTTGTAAGGATGCTATTCTCCCATTCTTTCGTGTGCACCAGAGGGGTCCACCCATGTCAAATTGCCCTCCAAAAAGGGGGAGGGGGGGGGGGGGTCGACTTAGTTGGGGGGGGGGCGGCTGCCCCCGTCGCCCCCCCCCCCTTGGATCCGCCACTGGATGAATCTTATATGTCCTATTAGGAATAGGGAGTTTTATTTGTAGGCAAATAAATGCCTTTAACAAAGCAAGTATTTTAGGAACTTGAGTGATCTTTATCTCCTAATTTGACAATGGAGGAGAGATGGGCACTGCAGAAGTTTCAACAATCCTGGTCACATTGGTAGACGAAAACCACAGATAGTCAAATGTGGAATACTATCCTCTTCAGCGCTCACTCAGTGCAGTGGAAAGATTGGAGGGCTTTGTGGGTGGGAGTTTGTCGTGCTTTTCTCAGCCTGCAACAGATCGTTTTATACTAGAGTAATTTTGCATTTCATTATTTTATGTTGGAAGTTGTACTTATGTATGCTGCATTATTCTTGTCCAGCTCTGCACTCCTGACAACTCCTGTAGGGATGGACCTGAAAAGAAAGGCCCCTGAAAAAGGCAGCAGCGGCAAGTGGCGACTGCTGACCCCAAAGACTAAGCTCATCCGGAACCTTAGAGTCCGAGTCAGCAAACTGAAGGGGAAGCTGACTTTCAGTGCCAGGAGGACGGCAACAAGAAGCCAGATGCTGGAAGAACTAATATATTGTTTGTCCGTCAACATATACATAAGGAGCCAGGTACAGGCGTTTTCTGTTCGCCTTCGGGGCATGAGGTGGAGTGCAGCAGACAAGAGGCTGGCCCTTAGCCTGTACCTGAAGAGCCCTGCGGCATATAGAGTGTTGAAGCGGTATTTGCAGCTACCATCAAAGTCGACATTGAAGCGTAGCATTTTTGTAGTTGCGAAGGATCCCGGCTTTTGTCCTGTGATCCTTCTGGCTATCAAGAATGCTGCTGCCTCAATGTCCATCATGCAAAAGATGTGCGTCTTATCACTTGATGAGATGCACATCAAGGCTCAGTTGCAGCACTTAACTGCGTCAGATTCTGCCGTGGATCTAGGGAGTTTTGGGAAGGACCATCCTCCCCGACCTGATCAGAAACCAGCAACTGAAGCACTCTGCTTCATGGTTCGTAGCATAGGTAGTAAATGGAAACAATTGCTCGGCTACTTTTTTACCTCAACCTCGACACCCAGTGACGTTCTGCGGACGCTTGTTCCGTGCCTTGCGGCAGCTTGCAGAGTGCGGCCTGAAGGTTCTGGTGGTCGTCTGACCAGGGCCCCACAAACCAGAGCTTGTTCTCTCAGCTAGGTGTGTCTTCTGAAAGGCCATACTTTGCCTTTGGTGAGTCAGCCGTCTTTGCCCTTCTTGATGCATCAATCCTTCTGAAGTCTTCAAGGAACATTATTTTTAAATATAACTTAAGGTTTGACGGATCGGAAGTGGCAAAGTAGGCTGCCATTGAACATTTCTATACTACAGATTAAAAAAGCAGCGCCAGCAGCCTTGAAGGTGGACGGGAACACTGAGGAACATTCTGGCTGTATGTATACTTAATCAACCAAACCTCGGTTATGGCTGATTACTCGGTAAAGCGGCTGCTTTACCGAGTAAAAAGTCGCAGCATATCCACGTGGTGAATGATGATGAGTGGGCGAAGCTCCGGAGTGAATCGTCGGTAAACCAGCGATTCTTCCGTTAATTCGCCCACTCATCGCCATGTAAAGACGTGAGAAACACTGTGTGTGTGTGTATACAAACCACAATCTATCACACACACCACAGCTATGGCCGAACGAAACGTCTAGAAAGTCTCGCTTAAACCGCGCGTCGGCACCTTCGGGCTGAGCTCGCCTGATGCGTTTGCAGACGCCTCACGAGCTCTCGCTGCATCGGGGTCTGCCTGCCGATACGCGCGCTTTCTTGCCGCTTCCCGTTCCCTGACGTTCTGCAGATCCTCTTGGCGCCGCTGCCGTGCCGCTTCGGCTTCCCGCTCTCGTACGGCCGGATCTTGGCGACGCTGCCGTGCCGCTTCGGCTTCCCACTCTCGTACGGCCGGATCTGGCGGTGTCGCCGAGCGAGTCGCCGAGCAGACTGACGACGCGATTCGGCTTCCGCTCTCGCACGGCCGGATCTTGGCGGCGTCGACGCGCAGCCTGACGACATGCTTCGGCCTCTCGCTCTCGCACGGCTGGATTCTGTCTGCGAGCGCGCGCTGCCGCCGCCTTGCGCGCTCTCCGCTCCGCAGCCTTGTCTACTGCCTCCATCCAGCTAAACTACGAGCAGCGCCAAGAGCGAGTGCCTTTTAAGCGCCATCTGTCATCTCTACATAAAGTTAATTCCGGAACACGCCATCTCTTGAGCCATTCATAAACTAAACCTCGAAGTGGCTACATACCCACAACTAGGAGGGACAGACCCACGCCTTAAGGAGCTTCGCCTCTAAAAGAAAACAGTACAAGGTGGCACCAAGACTAACTGATCAGCACATACAGGTCACGGACGAAATGAGAGTGAAATATTCCGCGCGGCTTCTCAGTCACAGTGCTAGCTGCCGGCCTCCGCATGACGCAAACATGCAGCAGTGGCATTAATGACTTTTCTGGAGCGGCAGAGTTTGTCTAAGAAATGGACGAACTGTTCGACATACTCAAATCGCGATCCCTAGCTCACTGCAAAGTACTTGCACGCGCCTATGACTTCATCCTCTGTGCACGTTGACAGTTTAAAGGGGCGATGCAACAATTTTTGTACTTTGCGCAAATACCGCTTAGAACGGATTCCTGACGTTAATGACCTATGAAACACGCGTTCGTTTTTCACCCCACGCAATAGAAGTCCCAGTAAAAATTTAAAGAAAAACGAGCAGCGGTCACCCCCTCAACTCGCAGCCAGAACAAGCGGCCACGTGATCTGGAGTTGATTATATGCCGCCAATGTTGATCAAAGCCACGCGCTGGGGTTGGCAAAGCAAGGACACGCGCTGAGTTCCAGACATTGTTATGGCTCGGCTATTGTCGTCGTTGCAGCGATTGGACACGCGCCACTACCCGAATGCTTCTCGAGCTAGTAATTATCACGAGCCCAAATCGAGTGCCCACGCAATGCTCGGGTCCAATCTATGAACAGCATTCAAATATCGTCATATGGGTGTCCCCACTTTACTGCGATCCCCACTTTACGTCATCAAATTTGCAAAGGAGAGATGGAATGAAAATGATCGATTTTGTCTCTGAAATTACACAGGAACAAAAATGTTTCTTGGTCAGTGGCATTGCGTGCGAGTAACCTTGAGTCCCACTAGTGCCACTAAGCTCGTGTAAAGTGAAAAACATTCCAATTGAATATTGTTGCACCGCTCCTTTAAGAACGAAGTTGGACTTCATCCGGTCGTGGGAGCTCCTCACAGTGGAAGGGGAGCATGTGCCATCGCTTCCGTGCAGACGGGGCTGGCTAATTACCATTGCTGCAGTTTTGCAGCTCTGGGAACAGGTGCAGGCTGAGGGGCTCTCCTTCCTGATGACTAATCGACTGAATCAGGACTGTCTCGAAAACTCCTTTTCTGTCATTCGCCAGAAAGGAGGGTTTCCGGGACCGCCCTGATACAGAACAGTTCAAGGCATCAGTGAAGGCGCCTCATGACTGAAAATCTGATGCGGTCGAGTCAGGTTCTTAACTGCAGGAGGACCTGGATGAAGTCCTGCTTTGTGCCAGTGGTTTCGCATCATGCACATTGCCTCTTCAATTGTGTTTACTTGTGCAGGTCATTTGTCAACCCATGAATGATTGGGGGAACCAGTGAATAATACGGCAGTTTTAATCCACCAGCTGTAGCAGCCTTCTCTTCTACAAAAAATATTGTAGCGCAGGTCCTTCTTTTGCACGTGAAGGCCTTTGCTAAAGATCGTTCACACACATAAACTTTTTTTCGCCGAAGGAAAGGTTGAAAGTTCCACCTCCACTTCTGCCAAGATGGGCGAAACGCTTGCAGCTTGTACCACTTCTTTACCTCTTGTCGTCATCCGTATTTCAGTAGTTTCGGCCACATGCATATTTGTAAAGTTAATGTAACCGTCAGGACTGCTCGAACTTCCGTCAAAGGTGTCGGGGCTTGTTCGCTTTTGCATTGTCGAAGCAATTATCATCAGCAGTTCTGACTGCTGAACCATGTATTATTGCCAGTGGCGGATTCAGAGGAGAGGGGGGGGTCTAGATGTTTTGACTTCCTCTTGAATTTCGCATGTGAAAAATTTTAGGGCGGGGAATACCCGACACGGCCCCTGATTCTTGATGTAGGGCAAACATCCCGACGGCAGAGTGCTAGTTTCAGACTTCTTACACAGTGTTAGTGACTGACTATGTTGTGCCTCATAGATAGTATGTGTAGCTACCTGTGGATTTGCAATGGTGCGCTCTGATGTATGTTATTTGCGACTTACCCGTAATGCATGGGTTCTTTTTGTAATCTGACACGTGATGACTGGATGATAAAGCTGATGTTTGACCGTCAGATGCGGTTGCATATTATAATCGTTGACCTCTGATTGGTCCCTGTGCGCATGTTGTCGTTGCCTATTCTGCATTTGTGTTCTTTTCTATCTAATGAATTACATATAGAACACAAATAAAAAATGTTTGCGAAAAAGAAAGTCTCTTTTCTGAACTGATCACCTGTGGTTGTTGTCTAGTAATGGCCACATCAGAAGAAAGCGAAGCGCAATGCCGCTGAACGCGAGAACCAAAGCAAACCAAAATGCCATGGGGGCCGCTATATTTAGAAAGGAAAAATACAAAACTGAAGCATAAAAAGTAGTTAGTTCACCCATACTTAGTGAGAAGGCGCTTTCATGGGTTCAAAAATTAATTGAAGGGCTTTCGTTTTTTACGTTGAAGCTGTTATGCGCTAGTATCTGGAAAAAAAATTCGTTCTCGGATGTTGACAGAAAACTCCCCATTGGTCGTGGCTATAGTATGAATAAATAAAAATAAAAGAGGAAGTAACCAGCATGATCAAGTCAGCCTTCCTGGCATTATTAGATAGTGAGGTCCTGATCTCTTGTTTTCATCATTAGGCATCGTCCTCGATGTCGTATTGTCCTCGAGGTCGTCCCAGAAGCCGTCCTAGAGGACGACTTCAGTACTGCCGTAACATTTACAGTTGGTACATATCCACAGATTTCCACCGTAGACATGTACCAACTGGCCCTTATAAGTACCTTGTTGAAGTGGAAGGGATCTACAATTTTTTTAAAGTCATTTTATGGATAACAATTTTGATTACTCACATAAAATAGTATAGTTTTGGTTATTCTCTGTAATATTATTGACACGCTGTCCTAGATCACGCGTTCAGCGATTACCAAAGGTTTAATCTACAGTAGGTTTACTGGTTTACAGCGTCGCTCGACGAGTCCGTGCATGCATGGCGTTCGGTTCTGATCGTCGTTGTTGGAAGCTCGGTGATTATCGACGATCGTCGGAATGTTCTTGGTGAACGGATCAAGGCTTTTGATATGTGCCCTGTTGAACACTCACGCAAAGCATGATAGCGATGAATTTGTTCGTGTACGTCGACTGGTGATCGTGTTGGTGCGCATTGCAACTATAAATAGATGTTCCTAAATGAGAGCGGAAAAAGTGTGTTACTGTATAAAGACATCACGATTGGCGTAAAATATGCAATTCGGTTTTACACTCACGTATTTGTTGACGACTTAGCTGAGTTTAAAAGCACGAGGCGCGAGCATCTCGTGCTCGCGCCTGATGTATTTTTGTGAGTAACAATTAAATCCGTCTCCATCACCCGAACGTGCCGAGTGTTTTTTCTTCACCTGTGGGTAAAGTTCCTAAATAGAAGCCAACGTATGAACTGTCACTGGAGAGTCCGGCTCTACACCTCCTTCAAAACGCCCTTGTCGTCTGCCTTCCAGTGTCCAGTGCACAGAGTCTCAGGGTCCGCACACTCGCGATCCTCTTCGATGGGGGCCGTCATTACCGCGACGGTGACCGAGGAACGAAACCCGTCGCTTTCTCAGTTCGGTGAGCGTCGGGGGATCACTAATTATTTTACGTTACTGCAAAATTCAGAATGTAATTTACGACCGCCTCAGCCGTGAAACGAAATACCCTCAGAAGAACGACGGAAGCGATTTTGCGGCCGCTCACAACGCAAAGCCCGATCACGGTGACGCCACACACTTTCGTTTCGCTGCCCTGAATGCTCTCGTGCGTAGGCACGTGACCATGTGACCGTACACCCGGTACACCGCGTAGCACTGTAAGGCACAAACGCAACGCTACGCAGCGAAAAAAAAAAGAATTGGCTTTGGTACACTCGATTTGCGTCAGTCGGGTCCTCTCAGTGTTTACAAAGTGCTGTTGAGGCTTACATTCTCCTCTTTACGTTTCTTTGAAGCAGGGCAAGGAAAGGAAGTGGGAGAGGAGAAAGCGGACGTAACTCTGGTGAACCTCTCCCCTCGCCAGCGTTGCGTCCACTTCATTCTTTCCCACCTTCCTTTTCCTCGCCCTGCCTTTTTGAGTTGAATGACGTCATGCCCTCCGTGTTTTCTAATCTCCCTGGGACCAGACAAGGCCGCCGCGCGCTTGCGCGCCGTCGATGGTGTATGCGGATACCTTTGGAAACAAACGCGGAAACGGGCGCCTAATTACCTAATTCATAGATCTGGCTTCATCTGAAGCCAAACTTCGACGAGCTGCTCTCTAAAAATCTTTTATGCAGCACCGCGAAGTCAAAGCGTGACGAAACGCCGCGATTGTGGCTCTGTAGTACAAGCTAATATAATTCAAGGGATAGCTTGGCATGCGACATAAGAAGCAGGGATGTCCTGGTTCCTCAGCCGCAACGCAGTCAAACGCTTTCAAACGCAACTGCGTAGAGTGCCTTAAGGGATACTTCAACGAAATTTGAAATATATCCGTCGTGTTCAAATATAGGTTGAATATGATCCACAATATCCGTAAATGACAATCGCACGTTTGTACTTTTGAGCATGGTGGCTGTATTTTTTGTTATAAACGGCCCACTCTGGCAAGCGCTCGGAGAAGGTCCAGCTTAGAGCACGTGACATCCGACGTAATCGTGACGTAGGTCGTCTCGGGACGAGCAAAGCTACGGCGAGGCCGACGTCGAGGGGATGGCCTAGTCGTTCCAGCCACCGAAGCGGCTGCTTTTGTACGAATTTTGAGTGACGGGTTAATCTTTATAATCTTATAGGGGGACAATAGCTACTCTGGGACACACAAAGGGGATTCTCGGGAAGACGGGAGTTCCTCCTTCAACTTTTCTCTCGTCGTGGCCGGAGGCGAGACACTCACCGTCACTAGCTGTCAAGGTTCTTAGACGGGCATTATACAAACAAGGCGTTAGCGACATCCACTAGGTGCTCTTTGCTAATCGTTTAATTCGTTTTAAAATTCCTTTTCGTGACTTTTTTGAGAACATATTGGTGCGTTCAATGTGACACTGCTCCTTTGAACACATATAGACCATAAAATAAGCGCCGAAATTTCGTTGTAGTATCCCTTTAAAGGGGCCCTGGAATGCTATTTAAAGGGGCCCTGCAAGGACTTTTTTACTAATTCTTAGTTTGCAACGAACCTGCAGAGCGCACTGAGCGTAGTAACTTAATGAAACCTTTCTTTTCTCAAATTTTGCTTTATTTTAAAAATGATGGGCAAATTAAAATGACAAAAACAAGCAAACAATAACCTGCTTCATTGCGTCCTTGGTCGCTTGGTGGCCGTGAACCAGAGGAGGGGTAGTGAGCTCAGCGAGCGCTCACGGCTGCCGCACTCCGTGTCGGCGGCTCGAGAGGGTGCCACTAAAGCATCTGCTGGATAGGCTAAATGAAACGGGCAGCCAGGGTGGCTCGCATTGCATTTGCTGCGCGACTAAACAATAATCTGGCATGACACTTCATTGGTCACAAACGACAGAAAACACGGGGTAAAGATCAGTTCAGAACGGGAGCCACTTCGCGCTGCCATACCGCCAAACGGCCAAACCGCAAGCCAAACCTGCTCGCCGAAGGCCTCCGGAACGCTCGGAAGCGGTCGGATCCTCGAGCCCGTACACGACTGTAGCGCCACCGCGTACGTCCGGGACCTTTCTACGCTCGCCGCTCGTCGGTGCCTGATCCCACTACCCCTTTCTAGTATGCGCCGCCTTTTCCATCGCTTGGTGGCGGGTATGTCGACGGGTCATTTCTTGTTTCCGTACTTTACAAACTGCATTTATTTCTTTTCTGATCTAAAATACTGAACAAAAACTACCTTCATAGATAATTGAAACGGTTCGCGCCACTTATATTTTGTATTTCGACTAAAAAGAAGCTTATAGCGGCTCTGACCTGTAGTAAGCCCAGGACCAAAGACTTCACATATCGCGCGATTTCGGCACCGCGGGTCGCCCCCGTAGGTGGAGGAGGTTTCCGCGTCGCCCGGTTAAAATATGACGCACTGATATTTAGTTACTCTCTCCGTGCCCGCTGGCTTGCCCGAACCGCAAGAGACGTGGAAACTGCAAAAAAGGTAGACGCTTAAAGGAAAGATGAGGCAGTTCTGCATTTGAGAAAAAACACTTGAATTGCGTTCATTTGGCATTTAGAATAACATTTATCACAATTATGTTAGATGCGACGCGCCGGAGAGCCATCAGAGCAATTTCAAAATAAAACCTGAAGCCCCGGCCGCCTCCCTAGCCTTGTGCAGCCAAAAGATCCGTCGTTGATGTCATGTACGGCGACTGTCTTTCGCGTTTTCTCGCGTTTAACAATACTTGCGCAGCAAATGGTTTGATAATCGGGTTGACGGGGTAAAAATACACTAGAATTCACTTCTAACTAGTTTTTTTCAAGAACCTCCGTAGCTTCCCTTTGAATATGATTGCAGGGCCCTTTGAAGACCCCAGGCAAGCGGTTGTTCTGCACTGGCTAAATTTATTATCTAAAGCTGGGAGACAAGTCGTCCGTTGAGGCAGACTAAGTTGTAGGCTTTATAAACACCCCCCCCCCCCAATTCTTTTTAATGCGAAAGCATTAACTGTCCCATATGGAGCGAGCCGACGTCATCAGCAGCGCCAAACGGCAGATAAATTCCTGAAGCCGCGACCTGATGCAACCCAGCTTCTAGCTTTGAAACCACGCAAAGAGGCACGCAAAACGGCAATGATATGAACGCGACGCGCATCAGTTTCAATTAGCGCCACCCCATGGCGCTGCGTGCCCGCGCAGAAACTGCCGAGGCGCCGAGAGGATCACATGCGGCCGCGGCGCGGAGAGCGGCCTGGGTGCTGAGGGGATCAAACTAACGGCCGCGGCGCGAAGAATGGCATTCGTGCTTTCAAATTCACAACTCATACGAAGTGCATAGCTGTACCTCGAGCCTTTCTTACGTTGAAGTATCTTTTTTAGCCACTTGAGAACACAGACGATATGTCTCAGTAGAAATCGGCACGAGGGAGCCGTAACAATCGAAGCACGTACACAATTTTAATTTCTTGCAAAAGCTGAACGTCGTACACAATAAAATCAGAAGTTTAACACATTTAAGTTTGCTGTGTATGAGGACATATTATTTTATGTTACAACATTGCGCTACGAGCTGTTTGTTATTTACATTATTATATACTGTATTTACCATTTTGACTACTAAGAAACCTACAGCCGTTACCTGAATATAAAAGCCGCAGTGAAAGTGATTGAATATCTATTTCTGGGCTTGTAAAAACCAGGCAAACAAAGTATTTGGTGATGAACATCATTAACATATTTTGCTCTACATCCTATTTCAAGAAATATGTGCAGCATTTAGATGTAGGGGCGCAATATCTGGCTTCAGGAAGGGCCCTTGCATTAGCATTGATGTAAACAAGGCACGGTTTTAAACTGCCACATACAGTGCTCATCAAGCTTATACAGAACACACGAATTGTGTGTTTTTTAATGACAACACTATCCTGGAGGAAGTTTAACAATGGCTTATTCACGTAGCAGTTCCGGATGGCCTGTTGAACAGCATGCAGTTCCGGATGGCAGAGCTGTCCACCAGGACAGCTCTGCTATGAGAAAAAAACACAGTTTGTGTGTTTCCTATACACTTGGTGAGCACTGAACTTCTGTTGCCAGTTTCACATTCCTAATGGACAATGCCCATTGTGCTCGTGATGAAAAAAGATGGGTCAGTGAGAATTTGCAGACACTGTGCCGTTTGAGCTCTGATAGAAGACGGCAAAAAGGAGGAAATAAGCATGGTAAAGACAGGAAGCTACCAGAGATGCTCTCTGTCATTAACGACTATCAACAAAGACACCTTGAAGTTGGACCAAATCCTGTCTGTAACATCAAACAGTATCCTCTTCCAAAAATCCAGGCCGGTGCTTCGCCCAGGGGCGGATCCAGAACTCCGTTTGGGGGGGGGGGGGATTTGTAGGGATGCTATTCTCCCATTCTTTCGTGTGCACCGGGGGGTCCACCGATGTCAAATTGCCGCCCCAAGAAGGGAGGAGGGGGGGGGGCGGCCGCCCCCGTCGCCCCCCCCCCCTCGCCCCTGGATGCGCCACTGGCTTCGCCGCACATGAATATTCATCTCGTAGTCCACCGGTAGAAAGTGGTCGGAACAGACGTGACCCACGCGAGCGCCGATGTCGCCCGGATCATCGCGGCTAATGGCGAGAAGCCACAGGACTCTGCGATGTGGCTCGCGCGGCAGGTTATGAAACCGTATGTCGTCTGCGATACTGTACGCCTTGCAGCAGTGCCTCAGAACGCACACGGTTGGCACGACGGGCGCTGACACGCGCACACATCATGTAAATACTAAGAGCGTCAATAATATATTATTTGTTTTTATCAGTTTCAATTTGTCGTTTGAACATTAAGTAAAGTTGAATATCTGTTCGACTTCATATGTTTCTTATGATGACGTCTTGTTGCCTCTGGTTCCCACACAGTGTCGTATAATTGTTTCAAAATCTTCAAAAATATAAATTTTTAACGTGGTTTGTAAAATCCAGGCGCAGTATTTGGCCGCAAAACTTAGGAAACAACATATTTGGGTGTTAATGAATAAAAGAAAATAAGATGAGGTCGATCCATTTTATTTTTATGACCCCTTTAATACTAATGTTTGTTTTTCACCACGCACTTGCACACGAAAAGAAAAAAAAGGCTGGAGAAGTGCAGTGTGACGAGTCCTCGTCACACTGCACTTCTCCAGCCTTTTTTTATGAAGATAAAAAATAGAAAAAAAGAGACAGTTATGTGGGGTAAAAATAATCAGTTTAACTATTCAAAACTGACTTTGGAACACAAGAAGGAAAATAGCTCTGACAACAATTCACAGGCACCCAGCATGAAGCTGTCTTTCTACCACGACCTCTTCTGGTCGTGATTTCTACATAATACTTAATAAGTTGGATTCCTCTGCTAAGGCATCACCGAAAGCTTAGTTACTGTGAATCGCGCACGATTTTTCACCACCGTCATAAGGTGGCAATTGATGACAAACGCCACTGTGCTGTGTTGCGTCAGTGGATGGTTGGTCAAAGCCGAACTTTTTGTTTTCCGGCGGCGGATAGCGTCAATCAGTGGCAGCTCGGAGAATCAGGGTGGAAGCTCATTGTCAGGATGAAAATAAGAGCATCGTTTATCCTCCCTCGATTTACTTAATCGATCAGATAATCTGTTTAGTTCTCTACACGTTCACAACCTCCGTTTTTCCCAACGCTTCTACTAGATCAGACTCGCTTTCCTCAAGTGGGGTGCTCTTCACAATAGAGTACGGTATTAAGTGCTCAGCCGTCTCCTCTTTCTCTCCACATACTCCACACACCGTATCAACATCCTGACCTTCGGCTCGGTACATTTTACTTCACAATACGCCCATCCTGACCTCAAGCAACAATGAACTTAATCTAGAAGTTCTAGCCGGAGTTAATTGTTAGGACTGTCATAAAATTTCTCAATATCCACCTTGAGTTATTTAAGTCAAATATACCTGTACCTCTCAGTTCCCTATCTGCTGTTGATGCGCGTCCCTCTTTACCGATGTCAAAAAAAAAAAAAAAGAAGTCAGATTTGAGTGCTGTAGTTTGTGTTTTCCTCTTCGTGTGTACTAATAGCTAAAAACTCTTTGTGCCAATCGCCCTTCATTCTTTTCTCTCAGCTCACTCCAACACATGGCGACGCAGGACGATCGCCTTCGAAAGACAAACATCCCATTTCGCCATGAGCTCCCTCACTTAGACATCCTGTTCCTGCACAAAACTGCATTTCTAACTCGTCATCATAACACCCTCCCAAATCTCTCTCACCACTTACTTTATGCCTGTTAATGTGTCATTCCTCTGTTTATTTGTTGCCTTTGCCGGTCATATATTTTTTCATGCTCACTTAGGTATTTTCTACCCTTCGGTGACAGGTTAAAAATACAGTAGAAGTATCTGTAGGAGCTCCGCCCCAAGCACGAGTTCATTGTCTTCCGAGTCTCAATCCTAAAGCTTTTAACTCTAAGGAGACGAAAATCTAAATCAGGAAAAAGAAGGCGGCAAATCGGGCAACCGAAAAACCAAGCCGTCGATATGTTGCACCAGAACTTGTAAAAAGTGAAACAGGGGCCACGGTGGTACACAAACGACCGAGCATTACGAAAATGCAAACTGAAAACAAGGGCCGATGGGCAATGATGCATAGAAAAAGATAATCGTACGTTTCGCTTATTTTCATTGTGGCTTTTTTTTTTTTTGTTCAAAGACCAAAGATTTATGCGCAACGTCGTCAATGTCATCGATATCGGAAAGATTTGTGTGTATGTATGTATGTGTGTTTGCCTGGCCCTCGCAATCGCCAAACGCAGACTTATTTTTCCGCGACTTTGTTGACCCGCTTCTTTCGATTGTTCATCTTGCGATCATCTTGGCGCCCAGAAGAGCAGAAAGTATGGGCTCCGTATAGCAGGCTCACTGGACATGCGAGCCAATCGTTCGTAACAGGGCTCATTTATTCGCGACCAGCACACTCAAAAGTTACAAGGACGAACTTCCAGTCACGCCACTGACTATAGACGGTCAGGGTCATTAGGGATCGGATCGTGCTCCGATATGTCCGCTTGTTCAAACAGCTCGATGCACCCGTTAACAGCGCGTTTCGCACGAGTGTTCCCCTGGAGCGCTTGTGCGTTTGACGCCACATTCGGTTTAAAAAGAAGTGCCGCCAGGTCGCTGCGACAGACAGCTGCCTTCAGCGATCGGGCTTGTGGTTCAAGCAGTTGGAGCCACAGCGGCGACAAAGAGGACTATGGTCAATCTTGGAGATACGTTTCCCAACTTCACAGTCGAGACGACCCAGGGCACAATGAAACTTCACGACTTCTTCGGAGACGCGTAAGCGCGAAATATTCTTTTCTTCATCCCTCCTTTCCCGCGGTTTCTTTTTTTTATTTTTTTTAGACCGCTTACAATTGATTGCGTCAAAGCGTTAAAGCCGCCGGAAGTTATTCACGTTGGCCCCGGACGAGGGGATATAATAAAGTAATTGTGTTGTGTTTATGTCCATACAACCGGAAGTTAGTCAGCCTCAATGAGCGGCTGGTGTCTCAGTTGTAGGTGAGAAATTTAGCCAGCGCAGTACAACTACTAGCCTGGGGTCTTTAGCGTGCACCACGCAGTAGCGGTACACGACCGCACCCCGGTACGATGCTCATCCAGATCGAAACGGGCAGGGGTGGGTATTGAACCCAGGATGCCTGGGTTCTGCAGCGCGAGCTTTCGCTCCATGTGTTCCGAGCTGGTGTGCGCAGGCCCACTATAGGCCACCGATCTCCCTAGGAATTTAATATGCTTTCCCGACCTCTTACAACATTCTGTCCCCTATGGGAAAAAGTTATTCAGCTGCTTCGCAGAACATAATTCGCTGGATATTCTTAGCTTGAGATGGCTGATCGTTTCTGGATCTGTGAAATATTATTGTTGTATATAAGAACAACAAAAATTCACTAGGACGATTGACTCCTGAGTTCTGATTGGCTACTCTTGCTGGGGACAAGGGAACATGTATAGACCCTTTTAGTTTCCACAAGGGCGGCGCCACCTTGAATCGTTGTCTCTTCCAGTATGGGCGAAAAGATTGTTTTGCCGTCGCCATGCCAATTGAAGATGTTTAGGATATAAGCGTAACCATCACACATTTTCGTTTTTCCTCCCCCCCCCTTTTTTTTTTTTTTTTACAGCGGAGTTGTTAAAAGTGTTTTGCAAGGACTTTTTTACTGGTTTTTAATTTGTACCGAACCCGAGGGCACTGAACGTAGTAACTTAGTGAAACTTTTATTTTCTCGAATTCGCTTTATTTTAAAAGTTATAGGCAAATTAAAATTACAAAAACAAGCGAAAAATAACCTCCCTCATGACGTCCTTGGCTGCTTGAGTGGCCGTGAACTAGAGGAGGGGTAGTGAGCTAAGCGAGCGCTCACGGCTGCCGCAATCCGTGTCGACGGCGCGAGAGGGCGCCACTAAAGCCTGTTTTGGATAAACTGTATGCAGCGGGCAGCCAGAGCGGCTCTCATTGCATTTGCTGCGCGATTAAACACTAATTCGGCATGACACTTCATTGGCCACAAACGACAGCAAACACGGGGTAAAGATCAGTTCAGAAGGCGAGCCACTTCGCGCTGCCATACCGCGAAACGGCCGAACCGCAAGACAAAGCTTCTCGCCAAAGGCCTTCGGAACGCTCAGAGCCGGTCGGATCCTCCTGTCCACACGACCGCAGCGCTGCCGCGTACATCCGGGACCTTTCCGTGTCGGCGCCTGATCCCACTACTCCTTTCTAGTGTGCGCCGCCTTTTCCACCGCTTGGTGGCGGGTATGTCGACGGGTCATTTCTTGTTTCCGTACTTTATAAACTGCATTTGTTTCTTTTCTGATCTAAAATACTGAACAAAAACTACTTTTATAAATAATTGAAACGGTTCGCGCCACTTATACTTTGTATTTCGACTAAAAAGAAGCTTTTAGTGGCTCTGACCAGTAGTAAGCCCAGGACCAAAGACGTCACATTTTGCGCGCTTTCGGTACCGCGGGTCGCCCCCGTCGGTGGAGGAGGTTTCCGCGTCGTCCGGTTAAAATATGACGCACTGATATTTAGTTACTCTCTCCGTGCCCGCTGGCTTGCCCGAACCCCAAGAGACGTGGACACCGCAAAAAAGGTTGACGCTTAAATATGATTGCAGGGCCCCTTTAAGGGTTAGTTTCCCCAGGATCGTGTCCGGTACCAAACAAATGTCGACACCCATGGCCGACACAACACTCTGGCTGCCGCCGTCGCTCATATAGATGACGGTAGCTGTTCAGAGTGGTGTGTTTGCTGGAAACCATTCGCGCAGCAGCGCGAATGGTTTCGCAACCGCCGCGAGGCCGCTATCGCCTAAAGTTCCACTGCGTCGAGCGTTTCAGATTCCCTCGCGAAAGAAAAGCAGATCGCTCGCCTGGAAATTCACCGCCGAGAACAGAAGCTATAGCTCCGCTGCTCTTCCTTCTTCACCAAAGTGGAAAGGCTGAAAGTTTTACTATTTACAGGTGAAAACGTTTTATTACTTTTTCGTCACCCTCACCAGATACGCCTATTAGATGGCTAGTGACGATAGTACACGAGAAAGGTCTATAAACAGATGAAGTGAGAGACAGACAACCTTAAAATGCAACTTCTCATTTCTCTTCCGCGTGGGTCGTGAGTTTCTTTATCGGTATATCTAGTGATTAAAAAACAAATTTGTGTGTGTGTATGTTTATACAGCCAAGAATTTAGTGTTCCTCAACAGGCGACTTGTCTCCCAGCTGTAAATAAAACATTTATCCAGTGCAGTACAAACCGCTAGCCTGGGGTCTTTAATGTGCACCACGCAGTAGTGATACACGAACGCACGCCAGTATACGATGCTCATCCAGATCGAAACGGTCAGGGGTAGTGATTGAACCCAGAATACCCGGGTTCTGCAGTGCGAGCTTTCGCTCTACGTGCTCCGAGCTGGTTCTTACGATAGCCACAGACGGCCACCCCTATCTATAGTGATTATAAATGAACTATAAGTGTCTTTGAATTCTAGGCCAGGCTATGGGTGACCGATGTACCCGTTCCCATACTATCTCCCGATGACGTCACAATGAGATTGGTGGAGAGCAATAGACAGGCGTCGAGAACGAGACACTTAGCTGGCGATCGTCTGAATTGATTATCGTCCATCAATGACTTAACGGTTTCTGGAGAGGGAGAGTCTGTCTGGAGAGCACGTTCCTCCCACTGATAACGATAGCAGACAGATTCGGAACGGTGGACGAGTCGGTTTTAGTGCAAACACGGCGCACCGATAACAAGTATCTACTTTTTTCCGCTCCCCGCAGTATCTGCCTAAAAGCATTGATACAGATGCTGCGGGTCGATAGAAGCCAATCAAGCTGTGCACTAAAACGCAACGCTGTGGCGTTCGTCGAAGTTTCTGGAGGCAGTGACAGACGGGCCTATGAGCCTACACTTATGGTTGCCTCCATTTAATTTTCCAAACTACTCTATATATCGCTAACAACCACAACGAAGTTTCTGCACGCGTGCTGTCATCGGCATGAATGACCTTGCGCTTTTTATAGCGATAGCTGTTTTGGGTTCTTCCCACCACTAAAAATGACGTCCGTGGTTGATGTTGTGAAGTTGGCAATGTAGGGCGTTTGTTGTCAAGGACGCCCTACATTCCTAGAATGCCCTTCGCGGACCCCCATTTGAGAACCACTGTCCTAAAGGAACCTTCACGAGCTAGAATCAAACCCACTTTTGTCAGTAGTTCGAGTTTTAAAAGGAAACTGAAGTGGAATCTCTTAAGGACCGCTGACCCGGTGCTTTTATAAAATTTATTTGTAAAAAAACCGTGTTTTTTCTGTTTTTTATTTTGTCGTTGTGACCTCGAAATTTTAAGTTTTTCGGATGAATCCCAATTGACGTAAAATGTACCAACGAGTGTTTTTCTTACTTTTTCGGATTTATCCGAAAACACAGAACCGTATTTATAAGTACGGTTTCGTGTTTTCGATGTTTATTTTTTTTCTTTTTAATTCGAGGGTGTCCCCCCCCCCCCCACAACAAATTCGTTTAACTTATAACTACTTTACATAAAGACACTGAGTCTCTGAAAAAAAATACCGCCCCCCAAAAAACAAAAGAAGATATATATATATATATATATATATATATATATATATATATATATATATATATATATATATATATATATATATATATATATATATATCCCAGGCAGCACACCACTGTTGGACCCCCGTTGGACCAATGTTGGCAAAAAATGGTTCCAATATTGGTCTGACGTTGGCATTTTCGAAAACGCCACCCGATCCAATGGTGGTCCAACATTGGTGCCAATGTTGGACCACTGGTTTGCCAACGTTCTAGCCCACGTTGGACCAACGTGGTTTGCGCTTTTTTATCCAATATTGGCATAGAGGTTTCACCGTTGGCTGAACCAACATTGGCATCCAGCGCCTTACACACTGGCTCTTCCAATATTGGCTGTTCCCATATTGGCATCCAGTTTAATACACTGGCTATTTTTTGCATCCATTGTCTATGACATTATTGGATGCCATTTTTCAGTCAGTGTTCTAACCAGTGTCACAAAAAGAGTGCAGAGAACCAAGCAAGTTCCTTGCCCTTTTTCCTCAAGCACAGTTTTCTTTCTGATACTAAAATCTAATAAATGCAGCAATTTTACCACATTTGGACACTTTAGAAATCAATAAAGCATGCAAATGAATTGTTCATAACGTTTGATAGTTCATAATTTATTTAAATCGAATAAAAAGATTTAAAAAAAATTGTGCACACTCGGCGGCACGCTCGGTAGTGGACAGGGCAGACTCGACAGGGCAGACTAGGCAGACTCGGCGGCACGCTCGGTAGTGGACAGGGCAGAGGGCTGGGTGAAGAGCTGGGCAAAGGGCTGGGCAAAGGGATTCCACGCAGGGGCCTGGCCACAGGATTCTGAAAGAGACAGAAGCGGTGGTTCGGATTCAGGTGAAGGGTTTCAGAGGCTCTCAGTTCTCTCTTACGCTTGTCAATAATGAAAATCAAAATAAAACATAGCTTCATTATTAATCGCCGCCTTTTAATTAACCATTCGATTAATCGGCTCGGTTGCTCTGCAAGTATAAAATCTCGGAAAGGCCTACCGACTTTTTTTGTTTACTTTTCCATATTATCAACTTTCTTTTCCAGTGAATTATTTTTCGTTATTTTGTATGTAAAAAACTTAGTACTGCCTTCTAAAATAAATAGATGCGCAGGTAATACACCAGGGCCGGCTTGGTGGAATCAGTGTCTCAGCTTAGACTGGGTGAAGGAAAGCACTGTAAAGAATGGGACGCGCGAGCGTCATGAGTCGATGTTTGAGTCCCGTTCAGCTCGTACGCTGGCTTTGACAGTGCTTTCTTTTCCCCCGTCTCAGCTGAGACGCTGTTTCTAGAAAGACGGCCCAGGCGTTTACTATTGTTTTGTTCGTCCGACTTGTCCTTACTCAGAGCTTGATCGATCTAGATTAAAATATTGATAGTGGTTTAAAAAATTAATCAAATAGTACGAAGGTTATTTCATAAATTGCTTAACTCTACTCGTGCAACATCATGGCGTCCCTCAACCTTTCATCTAGCTTTAAGAAGTCTTAAGAATTATAATCTCGTCATTTAAGTTCACACCAATATTTCTACGTTAATTTGAAAAAAAAAACGTTTTTAAGATTTACGATATTTGCGGAACGGAAATATGTAGTTATTGTTGTACCCATATTGCCTCCATAATATTTACAATTTATAAATGCAACCGCTGGCCTCCCTCTTCAGCTCACCAGTGTCAAACGCACTACTAAATTAACAATTCAATAAATACCCCGGTACACGTAACAACATGACTGTTGAACAGAGCTTGATGCTTGAATCAATCAAGAGTTTAAAATAAATCGCGCAGATAAAATAGCTTGTCGTGTAGAGACAATTACTGGCAATTACACTCGCAGAGCGCGGTGACATAACTGACACTCCACTCGCACCCAACAACCCAAACCTTGGCAAATAAGGACTACACAACGCTGTGGTATTCGGCTTGGAAATACCGGGAGGACTTTTTACTACAGCACACATCTACCGCTAAGAAGACAGCCATATTTTAACAAAAAATAAATAAATAAAAATGACGTCGAACACAAAAATAACCAATCAGAACGTCTCTCACGGTCTATTAGAATAAAAAGCACTTGCAAATAGCGCTGTACAGGGCCTTTCGGGCCGATCGCTCTGGATTACACGTTGAACTCGTCGGAGATTCCTGGCACAGAGTTCGACACGGTTCAAACTCATCGGATAGGGACAAAACGTACATTGCGTAGCAAGAATACCTATCCCCAATGGTCAGGAGAACTTCTCCTTGTCACTCACATGGAAGAGAAGGCGGTCAGTTGTGTCTTCGGTCCGTCGAAGCTAGTGGTCACATGTATGCCCACAACAAAGGAAGATCACCGGTGTGTAGGCGCTGCCGAAAGAATATCCATGGTCTTGGCAATCCGCATGTTGAAGATCGCACTTGGCACTAAGACGAATTGCGCTGCTGGTGATCGGAACTCTAGAACTAGATTTACCACATTTACCGCAGAAGCGAAATCCACAGCAGGCCCGCAGGCCGTATCACCCGCGAAGCTAGGTCCGGTCTTCGCAGGCATTCGGGGTTCCGGGTTTGTAAACGGCTAATGCGTCATCCGTCAAACCACGTGATCACGCTTCTGCCGTTACCCGCGCACAAAGAGCGGATTCAAGCGATAAAAAGTATACGCCTCATTGGTCCGTCGAGTCCGCACCGTCTAGAACGTCTTCAGCTTAGGGAGAGGGAGAAAATGAGAGAAGGAGTAGAAAGAAAGCAGCCCAGAACGGGGAGTGCGCTTACAAAGGCTAATCTTCAGGCCCATCTCAACAATGAACCCAACCAGAGGATTAGTCACTTGTACCCAAGGTTGATAGTGCAGTGGATGTTATGCGTGGCCTCGGGCTTTTAGTCAGGTTCCGTGCTCTGCCTTATCACTAGCTTCGAGACTGTAGTCACGTGACCCTAACCGGAGACAGAATTGGCCTAAAACACGCATAGCGTCTACCCTGCTGCCAATACCGATTGAACAGGACAGCTCTCTGAAGGCCAGATTTTGAATTTCTAAATAAGCTGTCCAGCCCAAAAGTGATTCTAAACGGGGCAAGTTTGAAGACAATGTTTTACGTCGTATAACTCACATTAAAATTTAGAATGAAGAACTAAGCGCGACTATTTTTTGCGCACGATGTCCACAAATAACTAAATATTTATATATATATATTATTTTTATCAATAAATTTAAAATTATTTGTACACTGTTAGGTTCGCGTTTTTAAACTTCAAACTTTTTTTTACGAAAGAGTTACACATAAAAGACACCACGGACAGCACATCGTTCGACTTTCAACACACGATGAATCGGTTGCGATGCTGCACGAACAATATCGGAAAGATGCTGCGTAGGATACGCCGGGCGCAACGGCTTCGCAACCGTTCGAAGGGCAAAGGATTCGCGACGACAAAGTAGCGTCTTCCAACTTCAGTAAGCTAATGGGGCTCGAGAGTACCTCGCTAACATTTCCGCAGAGCGAGCGCGGCCGGCCAGATGGAGGCGCAGTATGCTCTCGCGTCGCGATTGCTACGTCGTTCTTCTGCCTACACTGATGATATGTGCACTGGCAGTCGAAGCAGCCCTCTCGAGACTTCATTCGAGTCCAATAGACGACTTTCTAGCTCGAAAGACTCTCGTAAAACTGAGAGTAGAAGTCACTTCGGTTGGCGGCGTAAGCGGCGGCTTTATGTTTGTCGACACCTGCGTCGTCAATGACAAATATGCACAGAAACATTAAATATAAAAAATAGAGCACGCAGAAAGAAATACAAACATGGCAGGGGCACGGACAAAGTAGAAGACGTTAACGCTAGGTAATGCATATACATACAAAATACACTAGAAAATACAAAAATAATTAAATCTAAAAAACAGAATTAAGTTTTCAACGCCGAGGTAAGGCAATGCGAAAGAAGAGCAGCCGGCAAACAAACTGCAATAGTCCTATAGGCAGCTAAGGACGTATTTGTGATCGCGGTTAGAAAGTACCGGCGACGTACGCCCCATGAAGTTGGCTAAATAAAATTCTCGCTCCGAGCGAGCGCGTGAATGACTCTTTTCCACTTTCCTACCTCTGCAATGCAAAAAAAAAAAAGGTCGCGGGTTTATAGTTTACGCGACACAAATATCGATAAGCCATTGGCTATGGCAGTGCAATATTGACCAGCCTATACCATGACATCACAAATATTGGAAAACGCTTGGCTTTGACAGTTTAATATTCACCAGCTTAAGCCAGCGTAAATACAATATCGGAAAGCCATTGGCTCTGACAGTCCAATATTGTACAGGTTATGCCGGCGATATCCAATATTGGAAAGCTATTGGCTTTGACAGTCCAATATTGGACAGCTTATGCCGGCGTAAAGCCAATATCAGAAAGCCAGTGGCTCCGACAGTCCAATATTGGACAGCTTATGCCGGCGTATTTCCAATATTGGAAAGCTATTGGCTTTGACAGTCCAATGTTGACCAGCTTATGCCAACGTATTACCAATATTGGAAAACCATTGGCTTTGATAGTCCATTATTGTCCAATGTGATTCCAATATTGGGAAACACATGGCTCATTGGGCCATTGTTGGGCCATTCTTTGCCACATCAAATCCAATGTTGGCCCAATACGGTGTGCTGCCTGGGT